>JAODPA010117362.1:4155-18623 GCA_025585075.1 Nepenthes mirabilis
CCCTTTGTCTTCAGACTTTGGGCCACGTCCTCGGCTTCTTCCCCTTGATTCCGTGACAAGGACCTCGGGCTGCTGAGAGGTAGACGTACCCTGAGAAAGTCGTCGTACTTCCTCGTTCAGCACAGTTCCCTTCACTATCTCCAGTGTCACGACACTGTTCGGAGCTGTGTTGGCGATCGTGACCCTCATGGTTTCCCATGAGTCCGGGAGGGTTGCTAAGAGCCAAAGTCCTAGCACTTCGTCCTCGAACTTAATGCCCATACTGTTGAGCCGGTCCACGCATCCCTCAAACTCGTTTAAATGGTCGGCAACAGAGGATCCGTCCTTGTACCGGATATGGACCAACCGCATCAAATGGTAAATTTTATTGTTACCAGATTTGGAGGCAAAGAGCTTCTCTAGCTTCTCCCAAAGGGCTTTGGCATTTGTCTCCCTACGAACATGGTTGTACACATTGTCGTCCACAAACTGCCGTATGAAGCCGCACACTTGCTTGTGCTCCAATGTCCACTGCTCGTCCGTTTTATCAGCCGGCTTTGCTGCGGCAAAAACGGGATTATGCATGGACTTCACGAAAAGCAAGTCTGACATCTTACTCTGCCAAGTGTCAAAGTTTGATCCGTTCAAGCAGATCATTTTACTTCCAACCTCCATCGCAGCCAGCAACAGGACAAAGAACCAAAATCTCTGATACCACTTGTTGGAATAAAGCGCGCGGAAGGCCGAACGGTCAAAACGCTCCGACAGAAAACTGAGAGTAAAGCTCTCGGACGGTCGGGAGAGGTAGAGAACAATATGAGAGGGAACACACGAATTTAACGTGGAAAATCCTTCTTTAAGCAAGGGAAAAACCACGAAAGAATACACTATAAAGGATTGTTTACAAGTGTTAGCTACACAAGCTCAAACTAAAGAAAACAATCTCAAGTGTTCAACTTTCTCTCACTAAAGTGTTTTTCTCTCTAGTCTCACAAAAATGGTTGCTCACAAAGGCACACACCACGCCTCACCAACCTCTCACACACACATTAAATGATCTCTACCCATATATATATACATGTAAATAAATATATATATTCACCAGCCTAGGAGGCTACCCAGCCACCCTAGCACCAGGGTGGCAGGGCATGTTGCCTGGCAGGCCTGCAACGTCTTGGAAGTTGTGGCCGCCATCAACATCCAATCAGACCGCAACAGTAGCCGTCCTGCATTTATTGCTGCTGCAGATCATTAATGAGAGAATAAGTCAACGCACGCGTGGATGGAGTCCTCGTCCAAGTCCTCGTCCCTACTTCCAATAGAGTCCGCGGACAAAGGCCACTCGGGAGTGACCCTAACAACGGCATCCTCCCAACTCCTCCCCAGTTTTTTCGTCAATTCCATGAGAATCAAACCCATCCTGTTCTTGAATTGGCTCAACCATTGCTCTCAGGTCCTATTGCACAAACTCATGCGGTACACTTTTCTTATACATTCTGAAATTTTGGCAAATTTGATTCAATTCCTGTCAGAATGGAGCTTTCCGAATGTTGCTTATGTTATCCCTGTTGGAATGGAGTTTATGTTCTCTCTTTATTATTCGCTCACCGTTTGAATTGTCTTAATAATTGGCAGAATGTTAGAGCAGAGATTTTTAGTCAAGAAACCAATTTACTCAAAGACGCATTTTCCAAACACGGAAGCCATGGTTCTACTCTCCGTGTCCCACCATTTGTCTCCGGTCATAGTGTGGTGCTAATTTTGCGTTTATATTGTCTTCAAGAACATCAGCCACCACCCATTAAGGTTAAATACTCCATTAATTCCAGTTTCTTTCTAGTCAATGATTACAGCCTTTTTTTTCGATGCTAACCAGAAATGTGGAGTTGATTTCACCGAATCCTCTGCAAAATGAAAAACTCTTAGGATTTGTTTAGTAAAACTATTGAAGGATAAACGTGCTTGATTTCTTCTTATCCTATTGAATTATCTTATTTGTTCTTATCCCTTTACTCTGTAGCAATGTTTCCCCTTTCATTTTCTTCTGTTCAACTGAATTTTTGCCGTAACATTGTTAAATGTCACTAATAGGAGGAAGCGCGAGAAAGGCTCCATGGTACTTGGTCGAGATCGTTTTTTGCTACTTATTTTCTCTTTCTAGATTGCTTGTGTTATGGGATGTTCGCAAACACTCGGCACACATTCGTGACTACTATATATATGTTGTTCTTACCATTAGCAACCGATGTGTTCTTTTTCAGCCTTTTCACCAACTAGACGCACCACTCTTGATTTTTTGCAATTTGTGGAAATGAGTAGCAACTGCATGATTGATTCTTCAATATCTTATTCTAACCAGAAATAGTCTGATTCTAGTTCCTATTCTGGCTTGTCTACTACCAAATGCAAAATAGTCGCTGTATTATGCACCAAATCAGGTTAAGGGCTTCATTGTTGCGAATAAACAGTTAGTGCTTGATTTGATCTTATCCTTTAACAATCAAAATAGGCCTAAACATGCCTAATTTGTTCTTATCCCTTTACTTTGCTGAAAAATTTCCCCTTTCCTCTTCTTCTGTTCATTTGATTTTCGACTATACTTCTATTGTTCATTATCTTCAAAAGGAGGAAGCCGGGGAAGGGATCACATAGTGCTCGGATTAGAAATTTTTGCAACCCATTTTCTCTATCTAACTTGCTGCTGTTCTGGAATGTTCTTCACCACTCGGTACACTTCTTTATTTACTATATAAGTTGTTCTTACATTTGACCATCGTGGTTGGTTAAGGCTTGATTGTTTCTAAATTTGGTTTTGTGCCTTGATTGTTTCTGAAATCATTATGATCTTTTAAATTCAAATGTTTGGGACTAAAATTTTGAAAATTGATTTTCTAAATTTTTGTAATATGGTAAGAGTTATTTCCCTGGATTTGAGGATTTGTTTGAATGAGAATGTTTTTGTAATATATTTAATGATCTTATTTTAAAATTATATATTCTCTTGTCTTTATTGATTTCTTTTTGAAATCAAATTTATATATGTTATCTAATTCATAGGAATAGTCAAGATGCATTTCAGATACAATACAAAAGCTTAGTTCTCTATTAATCTTCCAAAAAAATATTAAAATGTGCATATTTTGATTGTTGAAAATGGAAGTATAATATGGAGATCACTCATTTGAAACATGAAGAAGAATATAATCTATAGCCTATCCAGATTATTGAGTTTCTTTACAGAATTTATTGATTTAGTTGTAATATTGCAACATATGTTTTACTTTTGTCAAAGGAGTGTTCATAATATAATATTGATTTGTTTTGTTTCGTGAATCCTAACAACTCTCTACACCAATTGTGAGACAAAACAATCCTGGCATGAGTATATTTTACAATAGTATCCTGAAAATATCAAGTACAAGAAATTTGCTATTTTGTATGTCTTTTTCACATTTTTGTACCGAGTATCAACTTCTAAAACTTATTCAATTCAAATTTGAGTCATGCTTGAATAATTTAGATTGTATATTCTCTTTTTAAGGATTTATGAAATTTGACTCTCATTACTTTTGAAGATTTAATTTCAGTGACTTACATTTTTACATTAAGTAATTCTAATTGGCTTTCCTATTCTCGTGATGTACTTTGACATAAAAAATGTTATTCTCTGTTCTTTAGAGTTAAGCTAACTCTAAGATGGAATCCTCTTTTTGATCATTGGATATATATTCTCATTCCTTTTCTCTTAGCATTATACTTGGATATAGACATCTACATGCTAATTTTTTTATAACCTATGGAAGGGACTTTGTACTTAAATTAGTTATCTCCAGCATTTTTTTTCTGGAGAAGATTATTTGCTTGAATTGCAAATCTAAGCTTCAGATTCTTTTGGGTATTTGGTTACTTCTATACTAGTTTTTGACTGGGGTGTGATACATTAGGGTTGTTATAGGAAGATTAATGTTGGTGTTGTGATACGTGGGTTTTTGAAAGATTTTGTCTTCACCTTTCATTGTCAAGAAAAGATAAGATTGATTAGTGGAATGTTAAGGCTTTAGGAATTTTTTTGGTTAAGTAAGAGAAGAGTATATAAACCACATTTAAGGCTGTGTTTGATTTCTCTATTTTTCTCTCTTATTTACTGCATTATGCTTATTTTACTGATATACTTATATTGATTATTAACCTACCTATTTACACTGTAAAGAAGATAAAATTGGTTGTTTTTGTTTGCTGTTGCTAATATTTACTAACTAATTTGGTTTATTAATTGATTATCTTTTTTTTTGTTTTTCTAAGTTTTTGCTATTATAATCCGTCCGTCTGTAGGATGTATACTCGAATATTTCTATAGGTGAGGGAGCAGTTCTTGTTATGTAAGGCTTAAGACCTTGAGATATCCTATGGCAACCCAATATGCATACATACTCCATTTTGAAGGGCAATTTACCTGCTGCATTCCTTACTTTGAGTGGTACTAGTTTTTTGTTTGAGAAGTGAAATGCATAGATATATGAAGGGAGTTGATTCTATAGCTTTTGGCGGCATGATGCTTGGCATTTTTACTCTCTTGAAACTTGTGGACCGTAAGCAAGTTCTAGAAAACCAAAACTTTATTCAACAAAAACAAAATTGATTTGTGCCAAATCAGTGCTAGGCCAATGCATTTGTTGGTTAATCCTTTATGCTATGAAATATTGGACCCATGTCCTATCTGTGGTAGGTAGCAAGCGATTTTTGGGCAAAGATTACAGTTGATCATGGTAACATGACCAATATTTGTTTGATCACTTGATCGGATGGTCTTCAAAGAGATCTCTCAACCAAGTCAAATGAGAACAAGAGTTGTATTTGGACGGCCAGTGCTCAAGTCATATGACGGGTGATTTATCTAAGTTTTCAACAATGATTCATAAATGTGGAGGCTTTCACACCGTTGAGACAAAAATATAAGAAAGATAACAAGTATTAGTAAAGTTGGTGATAATTCATTTCACTCTATTGATAATGTTTTTTCTTCCCTTAAAAACCTAGTCTATATTATAAGTCAATTGTGTGATATAAATAACTGTATGATTTTTGAATCTCTAAATTGTATTGTTGAAAATGTAAATTGTGCTCTAATTTTAAGAAGAAAATCCTTTACAAAGATTAATAGAAAGAAAGGGAAAGAGAGAGGCGAACTAATTTTAATGAGTACATTTATCTCTAAAAGTATTTAAAAAAAAATACTCTTAATTTTGATTAAGGAATACACCAAAGGTCAAATTATTAAACCTTGTTGTTTCAAGAGGTTGGAAAAGGAAAACCACACTGGTCATAATTGAAAAAGGTCGAATGACAGTGTTCGTTATCGAGTAAGTAATATAAGTATGCAACTTTTTAAAATTTTTCATATTATTTTTAGATAAATGTGTATATTAAATGATGCCTAGTTCCTTATTTTGGTGTCCTGTGCTGCACTTCCTTATTTTAGTATCATGTGGTGCACTCTTTTTAAACACTCCCATATTCACATTTTACTTGAAAATGTCAAATGACAAAAAGATTTTGCCCATCTTTTTATCTCAATTGCCTCCCTTCACATTACAATGTTAATTCCTTTCCAATATGGCGACTCTATATTTTTACATGCAATCTAGAATATTTTTTGTACTCAAGACAATTTGGTAGAAAAGTTTCCTTTCCAGATGTCAATTTTTTCTCTTAATGACATGCTTGTATCATGACTGATCTAGAATATTGTGACCTTGTGCATTTTTTAGACAACCCTCTCCATCGTTTGTCTTTCCTCTTACCATGACATGTATTCTATTTGCTTATGGATGTCCATGCTAATTGTCATTTCTTTTTAATTATCAGTGTTGTTTAGTTTGAGGTTTTATAATTGTCAATTCTTTTGATTGCATTGTCGACTGTCATGACAATCCTTTGGTGCTTCAAGTGTGGCTTTTGTGTCTTTTTGTATTCATTGTTATATATTATTAGGCAACACTTTGCTGAAATTTTACAATTTGTTTTCTTGGATCTACGTAAAGTGCCTGTTGATTGTTGGCTGAATGTTTTAGCACATTGATTAGTTTATTTTTCATTTTTTTTTGTTTTCTGATAAGTTTGTAAACACATAGAATTGATCTAGGATCAGTTTCTTAGTCCCAAAATGAACTTAATTTTCAACATTTTGGTATTAAAGTTTGGCTTATAAGTGTAGTTAAATATGTTTTCACTATCCCCTTTGCCAACTGAATGGAATATATTTGTTTGTTTGCGCATCTCATTGTTTCTATATGCTATTAGTTTCAAGTGCAAATAGTATCATCATCGTTACCATATATGAGCGTTTAGGATTCCATGTTAAGTGGCATTTTCATTCATCAATTTTCTTCATATGTATATGGATGAATCAGTATCCGCATTTTTTTGGTTAAAGCAACAACATTCGGCAAGTTTCAAATTAATATTTGATGCTTCATTTCAGTGTAGTCACTAAAATGAACACTATTTGGTGTTCTCTTTTGGACGGACCAAGTTGCTCGAGCTTAATACAAGGTATCTTGGATAGAATTTAGAAGCATTTAAAGTTGCATTTGAGCTTATTTATATAGCTTAACAAGCTAAAGTTAGCACCTGGTAAAGTCTCAAAATATTAATCTTTGAAGTTAAAAGGCGGGAGGGATATAACTGTAGCTGAAGGGAACAGAGATGAAAAGAAATGGCAAATTGCATATTTTCAGTATTTCTTGACAATATAAGTTAATTCTCCCTTCCTCTCTCCACCTAGCCCTTAAGTGTCACGGCCATGGAGTTCTAGCATTTCTCCTTGGACTGTCCTGCTTTCCATAGTGGCTCCATTTATTTAAGTTTTTATTTTTCTAACCTCCAAAGTGACTCTATTGTTCATATTCTTCCTAATGCATGAGAAAGTAGCCAAGGAAATTAGTCCTCAAGAACTTTATGCACTATTACATTCTCTGGCTTTCTTTTTGTTTTAGAAGAGCACATGCCTGTCTCAAGGTCAGAAATGGTTTGCTGCTTGACATGCAGTCTCTATTATAGTGATATTCGATATTGGTGCTCCTGGATAATTACATAATCATTCATTTTAACTTCCTATTCTCCTGGCATCATCAGAATACTTGTGTTTGTACTTGTGGCATTGATAGCCAGATTGTTCAAGTTTGCTGAGGGCGGGAAAAAGTCAGATTCCCTTACATTATGTCATGAATAGACTCGAGCTTTATTTCACATGGAAGAGTAAGCTTGGGCTATTTCATTCCTTTTTTTTGCAACAGAGTCTAAGAGCAAATGACCTTAAGAAATAGGAGGTTTAGCTGCATGGTATTAATCTTCCAAGCCCATAGCTTATGAATTTTCTTGAAGAAATATGGTCTTCAAGAACATCACCCACCACCCACCAGGGCCAAAAGCACAATTAATTTCAGTTCTCATTAATAATTCCAGCAACCTTTTTGCCTCAAAGAAGACCTGGAGCCTTAGTATCTGTTTTGTACAACTGTCTTTGTTATCTTTCTCTTTGAATATGATCTCCAAGTTAAGTTTAAACATGCTTGATTTGTTGTTATTTCTTAGCTATTGAAGCAAGTTTAAACGTTGTTTATTTGTTTTTATTCGCTAATTTCTCTGGGGAATTTCCCCTTTATTCTTCTGCTCAGTTAAATTTGACAGCAGTTCTATTGTTTGATGTCATTAGAAAGAGGGATTGCAGGGCAGGCTTCAAGGTGCGTTTGTTTGAGATCATTCTTTGCTACCCATTTTCCTAGTCTCTCTTTCTCTTTTTCTAGAGTGTTCTTCACCACTCGGAACATATTTTTATTTACTCTATATGCTGTTATTATCTTTAGCGACCGGTGTGTTTTTTCTCATTGGTTTCACCAATTGGAGACACTATTCTTGATTTTTACAATTGTTTTAATGTTTAAATGGCCGAATTTTTAAAATTGTATGAGGTATCCAACTTTTCAAATTGGACGTTAAATAACTTTTTTCTCTCCCCTCTATCCCTGGCTCTTGGCTGTCACCATTTCATTTTATTACGGGATCAATTTGAGTAGAATTGCTGATTGGTGGACTCAACGATGCATGGTCCAAGCTCGGAAGCCAAGATTCTGTGTCCCACCATTGCTTTTCCAGCCTCTGTTGTGGTGTCAATTGGATTCATATGGGCGTCAAGATCATCAGGCACCCCCCCACAAAATTACAGCAATGGAGTGTTGAATTCCAGTTTGTTTAGTGTGTGCTCCATCTATTCCAGTTTCTTTCTCATGTTTTGGTAACTAATTTCAGTCCCTTCTCATCAATGATGACAAGTTCATGTGTCAATGCTGACAAGAAATGGAGTGTGAAATTCAAGATATATTTTACAGAATGCATACAGAATCATAAGATTTGCTAGGTAAATCTATCAAAGTTAAGTCTAAACGTGCTTGATTTATTCTTATTGCTTAACTCTGTATGTGGAATTCATTTTGTTAAGCGGTGCCGTTATTGTTATTGTTGCCGTAGCCATTGCTATTGCTTGAGAGAGAGAGAATTATTGCTGCTGTGGCCGTTATTTCGTGTTGCCGTTGTCCATCGTCACTGTTTGGAGCTGTCATCTCTGTTCATCGTCGCTAATAAGGTAAGCAGTTTCTTCGATTCCTTGGAACCAATTGTAAATCTACCTTATTATTGTTAAAACTTAACTATTTGTTGCTTAAAATTTTTACATCCATATTATTTTTTGAATCTCAATTTATAAAATAAGATTTATTTTTATATTCTTCGTTGGATTTGTGCTTCATTTAACATTTGAAGATAATTTTTGGAAAGCCACTGTGCGGAGAATGATGCTTGTTTCGTTTTTAGTAGTCAATTTCAAATAGATTGGCAACGAAGGGGAAGAAAAAGAAGTGCTGGAATTGGTGTATGACTACTAATAAATTTGTATTTCCTCTTTTGATCACTGAAGCTGCTAACGTTGGGTTCAGTAAAGAGGGATTTGCAATGTTGTTTGTTCTTTGCCAAGATTGATTAAATTCCCTGATGCTACCTTATTGTACAAATTAAGCTGGTAAATGTGCTAACTGTTGTGCTTGATGCTTTGTTTGCTTATGGCTTAGTTTAGTTGATGTGACACAATGTGAATGTGCCATTGTTGTTGTTATTTCAGATTCTGAGCGTACGAGTTGACATTGGCTGAGTAATAGAGATAGATACTAGTTTGTTTAATAGCAATTGCTTGATTTTCGTGAAGAATGTATCCAGTTTGTGCTCCATTTAACTTAATCTTTCAACTATGAGTCATTGTTGATGGTTGCCTTTTGGTGTTATGAATTCTGGAAACTATTATATCATCCGATTGTCATTAAACAGCAAGTTCTGACACTTTCTGAACTGGTATAGTATTTAAATTGCATTTATTGTTATTTTATAATTCAGCTTTGTTGTTATGCAGAAATCCTCCGTAAACTTTAGATGAAATATGCTAATTAGTATGGGTACTGTTATATTATCTTTCTAGGATGAAGAATGAGTATGGGCACTGATTTGAATTATTTTATAATCCAGCCTAATCCTCGTAGTTGTAGGTAAGGAATTTGTTTTGGTTACTAAAATGATCTGAAATTAGCAAATGAACTAAGGGCCAGGACATTGTGCCTCCATTGATGTTTGCTATGCATTGAGTTCTCTGTGTAGAGTTGATGAGCTATTCATCAATTTCCACTTCTATATAAGACTTTGGATTTCAGTTATGTTTCAGCATAACACAAGTAATTGTTTGTAATACCTTGAAAAAACAATTAATCAAATGAATGATAAAAAGTGTCCAAAAAGGAGATGGTGGCTCATCATTTAGGCTTCAGGTAATTTTCTTATCACAATTGTCTAGATCTTTTAATGAATAACCAAATGAATAATGAATGATAACTGTGCACTTTGCATGTTACTTGTTGAAGGTAGAAGTTGTAAGGCCGTTTGACAAACATAGGAAGCAAACTCGTGATCAATCTAGTAGGCCTGCTAGCAGAACTATAAGCCAATCTAAAGCTTTAAAGGGTCAATTGGCTTTCTCTTCTTCGACTGATTGTGTGTTAAAACAAGTGGAGTTTATTTGTAAAAATATTATTTTGTCATATTTGCTTAGTTTATTTCTGAGTATAATTAGATTATATTGAAATATCTAGAATTAAATAACTCATTGCCCATAACAGCAAAACGTCTATAAAAATAAAAGATCAGATCAAATGATCTCAACATTCAAAGGAGGCATGTACGTAAGTTCAAATTTTGATTGTAAACTTTAAATTGTAAATCGATGATATAGGACCTTTTACTATCATTTCTCAATTTGGTTTCTAAGATGAATGAGACAACAAATGAAAAATGGGCATTAACATTTAACATCCAGATGGATATTGCACTAACATTTCTTAGTGAACGAAATAACTAATGTTAATAATTTTCTCTAATTTTACCGGTGTTTAGCTTGTTTCGTATTATGTACTTTGAGCTATATAATTGCTGAAATGAAGTCTATAGGATTTGTAGTTTGGTCGAGTTTGGTCAAGGGGTTGTGTTAACCTTAGATGGGACATCTTTTTTACGCCATACGTCTAACTCAAAAGATACTATAAGGGAAGAGAAAGGATGAAGTGGAGAGCAGAAAAGAAAGATTTAGTGAATTTTGCCATAGTTCATCCGTTTTGAATGAATGCTACTGAATTCCATGTGAATCTTATGATTGTATTTCTATGTAATATTCTTAATGATTACTATAGAAACAATCATAGATCAATGATTTAATTAACGATGGTTATGCATAGAGCTGATGAGTTTATGAGTTTTGTCAGTATTTTGATTTTGTTTCTTTTTGGGGCCACAGATGAAGGACTATGAAGTTTACAAGCTCTGGGAACACAACAATGTTGGGGTATGCCATATCTTATCCTTTTCTATGTACATGAACTACTTTGATGTTATTGCTTGTTTTTTGTTCCCTGAAGTATAATCAAGATGCACTATTTATTAAATGAAGAAACTAACAAATAAATGTTATATAGCCCATTTTGATGTAGTATGGAGTTCATTTTGATGCACATAAACTAACAAATAAAAAGAACTTGTAGAAAATCTCCTTAATGTGATATAGCCCATTGGACCATTTATGCTAGTGGGGATGGGCAACTGCAAACCACTATTTATTAAATGAGAACCAGTTGTTAGATA
Source organism: Nepenthes mirabilis (assembly GCA_025585075.1). NCBI lineage: Eukaryota > Viridiplantae > Streptophyta > Magnoliopsida > Caryophyllales > Nepenthaceae > Nepenthes > Nepenthes mirabilis. The sequence continues at coordinate 15,364 of JAODPA010117362.1, forward strand.
TTGTTGAAAAAAATTAGCAAATCCTATAGCTAAAATTCATTGAATAATTCCAAAAACAAAAAAGGTGCCAAATCCCAATCATATAAGATGTCTAGCGTGCGCACGCGTGTGTGTTAAAATGAAGGAAAAAGATTCTCATATGGTGTTGAAAAGGCAGGAGGGTCAAGGAGAAATGCTATTCTCTAGAATATTGCTCCAATGGTGTTAACACAAGAATTGTGCCGTACTGCGCTCTGCAGCTAGCATCTATAAAATATAGACAGCAACTTTCATAGCACTAAACTAATGGAGCATGTCCCTCCTTCTTTGTATCCCACAATCGTAACCAGTCATTGATATCATACTTAAGACAGACATTCACCAATAAAACAGATTGAGTACAAAGTAGAATGCAAACAGTCATCTTATCAGCATACTGAAGACACACGTAATAATGAGATATTAAGGTAGTTTTTCTCCACACAAACGAGAATCAAATGCACCCAGTAACACATGCTCCAGGCATTGCATTGCCAAAAGCCCACTTTTAGGTTGTTAGCTTTCAGAGCTGCAAGATGCCTCACTAGCAGGCGAATTATCTTGCTGCTGCTGTAGGCACTTGAGCTCCTCATAGGCCCATTCAAGACCAGAACAGTAATGGAGTGGGGGATTGAATCGGCTATCATCTGTCTCAGGAGGCAGGAATGCCCAATTCTTTATCAAATATGTCATAGCTTCCTTGTTCCTTTCCTTTGCTGCAATGTGAAGCGGTGTCCTTGAGTTGCAGTTTTGCACACCAATATTATTCTTTTTCATCAATAAATAGTACCTGCCTCCCCCCTTCTTTCTTTAGCTTCCTTTGTCCATTGTGCATCATGCTCTCTGATGGAAAATTTTGAATGAAAATAAAAGTTTCATGGCCAAATTGGTCAAAATATAATCAGTATCGAGACACAATATCTCATTATTCTTTCCACGCCTGCACTTTTTCAGAGGGAAAGAAAATGGGTGAGGAAGAAAAGGTACTTACAACCACATGCACCTTTTGTCCTGGTATCAATATCAGCACCGCACTGGAGCAATACATCCATAACTTTGAGATGCCCTCCTTCAGCAGCAAGGTGTAGAGGGGTCACCTCCTGTTACTTGGGACCCCAAGTGGCCACATTCACATCCATTCCCTCATCAAGAAGTCGTTTAACCCGCAAGGTGCCATCAAGGTGCCCACTTATTACTCTTTCAGACAATAATGTCAATGGAACTAGCGGAACTTATATTTGTTAGTATTTGACCCACTTATAATCATCCATTTTATTAAATTGTAAAAAATACTATTATGATGCTAATATTATCTCTTATACAATTTATTTATGATGCTAAATGAATGGATATTTGGGTCAGAATTGTTATGCACTATGGTCTACCTTTCCAGGTTGAACTTGCAGACAAGCTTCCTTATGTGCAGTCATGACAAGCTTTCCAGTTTCGGTGGAAATGGAGAGAAGAAAAAACATTTCTTCGAGGACTTTGCCAAAAAGCTAGTTATGACAGGCCAAAAGTAGGTTTAGCTGCTTTTGAATAGGGATGTGGCATTGGGACCTATAATTGAAGAGATGGGAATGGGGAGGACTTTGCCAAAAACAGGTTTAGCTGATGAACGTGGAATCAGTTCACTGATTCCAATCAGAACCAAAAGTTGATCCTTCACTGATCAACCAAAAGATTGATGTGAAAATTCTTCAGGGCCTTTTGGGAATATATTAGAATTTTTTTAATTATTATAAGACAATTTGTGTTTTTTTTCAATATAAATTCAATATTTGTGTTAAAATTGTCCATTAAAAGTATATAATTTAGCGGTAAAATTATTTACCTTTTGATGTTTAGTAACGGACCTTTAGTGACGGATTAGTAACGAAATAATATTTCGTCATTAAAGTTTTTAGTGACAAGTTTATAATTAATAGTGATAAATTATTCTGTCACTAAATATTAAAATTGTTGTAGTGTCTCATATATTAATTAACCTTTTGGATATGTTGTAGCGATGCAAACTTTAAAAATCTGCCCGAGTCTCATTTTATATGCCAAGATAAGCAAGTCTTGGCAGACAAATGATGGAGGAAGAAGATCCAAGTAAGTTTTTATTTCTATTTTGAAGTCAGTAATTGCTTGTTGTGTTGATGCCTAGCCTTGTCTAAATGTCGCATTTTCCAACTTCCTGTTCTAGATTCTCAATGCCAAACCTTAAACATTGCTTCAACAATCATGATGAGGTGTTGCTGGAACTACCTTTAACTTTTGGTCTTAAACACTGCCAGAACTTCTAAGGAGAAAGGTTTGTTGTGATTTTCATTTGAAGTCTTATATCTTAATTCTGATTTTAGTTCATGCTTAAGATTTATGTGAGGAAACAAGTAGCTCTGGTGCTGTAGTGATAGAAATGATGAACGAGTTCCGAACAATACCTAAAGAGTTGTTACTGTTGATGGAAATATTGGCTGACACGATATGTATCGTTATCGAGGCCTCCAAATATCATTATTCAAAATATCAATTGATACGGCCTTGATAATTTATGATTTTTAAATTTTTTTTTTCGTCCAATATATCAAATCTTATTTTGTCCAATACTGATATGACTGTTATCTATATTAATATTGATACTGATATTTTCATTCATAGTTGTCACTATCTTAAAACTCTATATCACATCTTTTTGACAAGGCTGCTTTAGTGCTTATGTTTGCTTATCTCTTATGTAATTTTTCATGCCCTAGATCCTGCACTTTTATTTGTTCTAATTTTGGGATGTTACCTGTATCATTTATGAAAAAAACTCACTTGATCGTGACAAGGCTCAAGTGACCTGAATTAGACAATGCAAAATCGGTACGTGGAGTCCAAGTCATGTCTATGGCCGGTCATTAGAGGTTTTAGGTGAAAGAAGCACTCATTTGATTGCTAGGGGCAATGATGAGCGGAGGTATTTTCAGTCATTTGAGCATAACTGAGTTGAGGTAAAAAAAAAAAGCCTTAATTCCTTCAGTCCCCCACCCTTTGTGGTGATAATGGTTTTGCCTTGTATTACTTGGCTTTGACATAATAATAACCACTAGAAACCTCTTCTTCCTAATGCACCTCCTATTCAAGCAATTGATGGCAGGCTTATTTAAGTTAAAAATATAGAAAAAAAAAAAAAGATGTAGTAGAGATTGAGGTGGAGCCACTCAAAAAAAAAAAAAAAAAAAAAATTAAGGCTCTGTCATTGAATAAAAAAA
>JAODPA010117363.1:0-17269 GCA_025585075.1 Nepenthes mirabilis
TATACTTTCAATATTTTTATATCTTGCAAATTGCATAGACTTGCATGTTGTAAGGCCTTCAAGGGGTAGTTAATTTGAATTATAATTAAATCATTAGTTTTATAAAGAACTAGCACATCGTCAGTACTCAGATGCCAATATAGCATCGCATTGACCGAAAGCAGTGCTTCTTAATTTGCACTCCACTAGAACTCAAGAGCTGGTTGCTTGGGAGGTGTCACGTGATAGCCGCTCAGTCTTTATTGGCAACCTTATTACCGCTTACTGAAAAATTTTCACAATGCCGTTGATATATGGCTATTGGGAAAATGCGCAGGTGATTTTGTCTCTGAGATATGAGATTCTTTCAGTCCACCGGTCATGATCACTTAATCTAAAACGACTTTGTTATACATGTGTTGGCCTTATTCTTGCTATACATATTTGAATAGTCTTTAGATAGTTACAATATTAGGAGTTCGTTGGCTAAGTTCTATGATATTTGAACCACTAATCTAAAACGTAACCCTTCTCATGATATTCTAAGTTTGTCCAATTTATTGGTCAACATTGATAATTGAACATGACTTTTGTATCATTACGTGGGTCTTAAAAATTACATCATGTATGATCGACAATTTTACAGTTAAATATGTGTAAAAATTCATCAAGAAAAATAGTCAAAACTAAACATTTGTCTTCTTTTATCCCGGCAACTTTCATCCATTTCGACTTTTAATTATGTGGAAGGCTTTTTACAAGAAGTGACACTATTTGATGGTTTACATAATAAGTATAATTTGACCGTTTAAAGAATATTTTTATATAAACATTTTGATAAATATAATTACTCAGGTAAATACTGGGGTTCGACACTCGGATTCATCCAATCCGGTAGTAGCAGAATATCCGAACCCCCCGTCATCATCAGCCACCGTTTAGTAGGAATAAGAAACACAAGAAATGCACAGTATTTATTACGTGGAAAATCCTTCACAAACCGAAGGAAAAAATCTCGGGATACAAAATCCACCAGTAGATCTACTATATAAAATGGTTATACAAACCCAGAAACAGAATATAAGCAACCATTCTGACTACACAAGCCCTAGAGGCAAATACTGAAGAATAGAGCACGAGAATACAAAGCCTCACTCTTTGTGTTTCATTCACTGCTCTCTCTTTCTTCTCATTCTCTCTTCACTAGGGTCCTCTCTACTCTCACATTTTACAAGTGTGGTGAAACGGTGACTGTCGTTTTACCCCGCATATATGCGGCCCGTTACACAAGCCCCTGCCTACATAAGCCCCGACGAATGCTTGCTCATGGTAATTTCTCTATCACCCATGGTGACTCCCATGGTGCCTTACGCGCACCGAGCACAGCATGCCTAGCATGCATATATACAATCATTTGGTCAAAGACCTTCAACTAATAGGCAGGTTGCGTGTGGATAAACACCTGGGACCTGCTCTGCAACCTACAAACAATTTTGCTCACCAACTCTACAATCCTGCCACTTGCACAGACGGTGTACACAGATTCCAGGTCTGCCACATGCTCTGCAGAGCTAACTGTCCATAACTTGCTGCCAGCTGTCCACGACGTCCTCAGTCGTTGCTGCAGTCAAGTCCCCGGACCATCTGTATCCTTTGGCCATCACAAGAGTCCTCTGGCATTTTGTGATCTCCAGGAAGTGACAATGACCTCGGACATCCCATGTCCTCGGTCGTCACCGTGCACAGCCCATATCTCCAGACGCTATGTGCACTCAGCCATGTCTGAGGGCGATTCCATACCAATGTCATCAACTGATAAATTCTTCCTTCTCAACCGGTCAACTTGTTGACCGGTAATCTCTCCTGAAAGGCGCTCCAACATTTTCTACTCTGAAAATCCTCTCCGTATTTCCTTTACAGCCTTATCTGGTCAACCTTTCCTTTACCGTCATCTACTTTCATCCGGTCAACCTTTCCATTGACCGTCTTCTGTTACCCGTCTGCTATCCAGTAGTACTCCTACAGCCCTCAGACGGTCAACCTCCTGTTGACCGGAATCTACAGTTGGCCATCCACCGGTCAATCTTCATTGACTGTCCATTGTTCTCCTTCGATCAACGAGGACGTTGATCGGAATTAATTCTCCGCAAATCCTCTGTTGACAAACTAATTTGTTGGGTTACTCATAAGGGAGTGATCAGATCCAATAAATTTATCTTGCTTGGACTACTTATAAATCTAGAGATCATACTAACGGCTTGGATAATATTTAGCTTTGTGTTTGTGAAATAAATTAGTAATCTGGCCGAGCTTCTATACTTATTGACATCGACTTTCTTTGCATCATTATTTAGCTTCAATTTATTGTTTAATCCTATTGGGTTATCATTGGTTTGCAACTTTCTATGGCGAATTTTTTAGTAAATAATTTATATACTTTTCTTGAGAGATAAAAATTTCACCTTTTATTTATTTAACTAAAATTTTTAAAAATTACTTCAGAAGACCTAAATCTGTCATTTCAAACTCTTGCATCATAGCCTGTTTGAAGTTCATCATCATAAAGAAGTTTGTACTTGTCAAATGAAGTCATCAATATAGAAGCAAACAATTATAAATTTTTCATATCTATCATTTTTGACGTATAAAAATTGTTTATTTTGACTTTAAATTAATCCCTAATGCTAAAAATAAAGATCTATTTTGTTGTTTCATGCTCTTAGAGCTTGTTTTAATCCACAAAGTATTTTTTTGAAATCGATACACTTTATTTTTTTGCCATCTCTTTTGAAAACCTTGAGGTAGCTGAACTTAAACCTCTTCTTTAAGGCCTGCATTTAGAAAGGTAGATTTTATATCAAATTAGAACACCTTTAAATCAAGTGGGGTTTCAATAGATAAAATAATTTTAACAATCTTCATTCGAATGATAAGACAAATGTTTAAATGAAGCCTATTCTCGATTGTTGAGAATATCCTTTCATCACAAGACAATTTTTGTGCTTTTAGATATTTCCATAATGATTGTATTTTATTTTGTAAATCCATTTCAAGCCAATTGCTTTTTTCTCTGGGAATGTCTACTAATTCTCATGTCTAATTTTTCTGTATACCTACTAATTCATCAATCATTACTTTTCTCCATGTTTCTGTTTTGGATGCTTCTTCAAAGCTTTGCAATAAAAAATGCCACATTGCATCTTTTCATATCGATCTGTTAGGGATCAGAAACCCCGTGGAGGATGTGTCTCTATTTAAAATTTAAAATCTGATACTGAACTGCTTAGATCAGCTACATCAGCTTTATCTAAAGCTTTAATAGAAACAATTGAAATTAGCTGTCCAGCTTCAAAAACAGGACTTTGTGGAGCAGAATGAGGTTGAAGGAAGCTGGGAATGAGAGATGTAGGTTGTAATTCATTGAAATTTTGGGAAATATCAACTTCCCATTTCCAGGTTGCTCTCTCATCAAAAATTACATCCCGGGACAATAAAAACTTTTTCATAACGGATTATAAAGATGATACCCCTTTAATTCATCCCTGTAACCAATGAAAATAAAATTTTCTCCTTTTTTATCAAACTTTCCTTGGTGTTGGGACTGAAGTAGATCAAAAGTGATACAACTAAAAATTTTAAAATGACTTACCATTGGTCTTCAGTTGTGCTATACTTTAAAAGGAGTTTTATCTTAGATAGTCTTTGTTGAAGATCGATTATGAATGTAAACAAATGTGTTAACAATTTCATCCAACAAAAAGTTTGGAAGATCTCTGTCTTTGAGCATACTCCTTGCCCTTTCAACTATTGTCCGATTTGTTTTCTTTCTACAACGCCATTTTGTTGATGAAAATAATTGACAGTAAATTATCTTTAGATGCCTTTCTCTTTGCAATAATCAAGAAATGTCTTGTAAAGAAATTCTCCGTTGCGATCAATCTTAAGAATTTTCAGTTTATACTAACTTTATCTTTTTACAAGAGTTTGAAAATACAAAAAAATGTAGAAGGCTTCTATTTTTTGTGAAAGAAAATAAACCCAAGTCATTTTAGTAAAATTATTAATAAACAGTAAAAATATCTTTTGCTACTTAGGGATAGAGTTTGCGTTGGACTATGTATATAGGCATGAACTATTTCAAGTGGAGTTGAAATGGTTCATGCCGGGATGATTTTGGAAAAAAATTCCTGTACATTTTTTATAGACATATCATTCATAAATAGAGTATTCTATTTTTATTGGCAGTAAATCAACTACTAAATGTTTTTATTACAAAAAATTTAACTCCTTGCAGTGAAAATGATAGAATCAAAGATGCCGAGGAAAGGAATCATTTGTCAACTCACTTTGAAGAGTAAAGTCTGGAGGCTTTTGCATATCAATGGAAAATAATTTGTTTAGACTCATTTTGAAAGTGATGACCGATTGATTCTTCTTGCTATTCGCAATAGAGCACTCATCATTTTGGAAAAATAATTTATAGCTTTTTTTTTTTTATAGGTTGACTGATACTTAATAGATTTTAAGTGATGATGGAAGAACAGAAGACATCAGAAATTTGAACGATTTTACCTTCCTTATTGATAATGGAGACGACTCTCTTCCTCTAATGTCAACTTGCGTTCCGTCACTAAGTTTGACTTTATATGAAAAAGACTTATCAAGCTCTTGAAAGATTTGTTTTTCGCCAGTCAAGTGGTTACTTCAACCATTATCGAGATATTAGAAGCAACTAGTATTGTGTAGAGATGTATTGTCAGTGAAGAATAGTTGTTCTTTGTTGCCGTCGGTCGTGAAATTTATGGTATTTGCTTGTTCAGAGGATATTTTACCTTTATCTTTGTATCAGCAATTGTTCTTTGAATGATTAGATATTTTGCATCGAAAGCACTTGAAGAAGCAATCTTGGGCCATATGTTTGCATTTCCTGCAAATCAAACATCCCTGAGTCGAGGAGTTAGGGTTTTAAAAGCAAACATTTGCCCCTCCTTTGCCTTTGCTTCTATCTCGTGCTTTTTTTGTATTTTGTTGAAAACGTTTTCGTGCAGACGAGTCGAATCACTGCGCATCGCCGCCATCATCTTCGCTAGATTTGTGCTTCGGTTGAGAGAGAGAGAAATTGAAAAAGTGTGTTGGAAGTTATAGATTGTATTTAAAGTATTATCCCCCATACTAAATTTGTGAGGAATAAAAGTCTAATAATTGTGAGATTATTATTTTGGCTTGTATTTTTTTTTTTATCACATTACAATTTATAAAAATAGAAAAGGAAACTAGAAGTTCATCATAATAATGACAATAAATTAAAAGACAGCACACTAATTGCCTGAACTATCTTTACCCCATTTATCTTCATAATTAAAGACTTTTAGACTATCCATAATAATAATTATAAATTACTTTTTTTAACACAAACTAGTCATTAATTACAACATACTTTTTTTAACACAAGCTACTCATTAATTATAAATTACTTTTTCAATGGTCTGTAGCAACTGTTCATCCTCAAGAATTGGTTAAGTAGGTTTTTAGCTAATTGGTAGCTCATTTGTTTAATATTCAATATATACAGTGCTGTCGTATTTTATTGATGAAGCAAGGAATAAATTGCCTTCGGATTGGGAAAATAGTGAACTGGCAAAATTATGTTATACTTCAGATGATGACTGCTTGTTTGTAACTATCATTTCTATTATGAACTAGCTAAAGTCTAAAATATTCTCGATTACTGTAGATCTATTCATCTATAATTTGAATTATATGTAATATTGGATTTCATATGTGGATTTCTCGAGTTAATGGGTCAGCACTTAATAGCACTAAACTGATGCTCAAGCATCGAGTTAGGTTTCGAATAATAATGGCATTTCGTGAATTTTATTTAATAGTAATAAAATATGGTACATTTTATCTATTTATAGCCTTAAAATTGGGATTAGTAAACTAGTAGGTTCATTAATAATTTGATAAATACTTACAAGTCGGCATACAAGTAGGTGCTCGCATGTCAAGGGACCCAAGTAAATTTCAATCCAAACTTAGACGTGGTGTCTCGGTAATTTTGTTTTAGGGATCGTATTAGTTTAGTGAGCGGTGGTGGGCCCATTGAAGTGCTATGAGTCAAATATTTAGTGTATTCATTGATCTTTATCGTTCTTCTCAATGATATTTTTGGTGTTGAATTGACTGCATGAGTATAGACCTTATCTGTATCAAAATAACTCTTTTATCATTTTACGTTGTGAAGTTCCTTTGCATGATACTTGATTATGTGGATATATTCTTCGCTTCTTATGGTTATAATAAAAAAAAACTATATGAAAATATTACGAACTTAATAAATAAAAAATTTATAAAATTTTAATATGGTCAATAGTTGTTTGATTTCAATTTTCGTATCATGATAGTTATAAAGTATATTGATCAATAAGAAGGGATATTTATAACAGTGTAGTCATTACGTAGTATGATATCTAAAATATTACGATGGATGATGCAAAATACAACTTTCTATGGAGGACTCGTGAGGCCAAAAACAATCACCCATCAATGCTTGCAAACATCGGGACACTCGTGTTAAAAATCCAGCCAGGTTGCGGTGAAATAAGTTGATCATCGATGCAGAGTCGTAGAATAATATCCAATGAGACTTTAATAATTTCTCATTATTAATAATATGCTTTGAGATTAATTTAGTGAAATCTACGATATTAAAATTTCGTAAAATCTATGAATATTTAAATTCACTGAAATTTATAATAGATTTAAATTCAGTGAAATCCATAAAACTCCGTTTGAACTGATATTCAAATTTGGGAAACTTGTCATAGACCAGTCTTATTGCCCCATTGTGCCCTTTTTATTAAAAACACTTGGCAATGAAACTATCGAAGCAAATATTCTTAGGTCATGTAAGTGCACCACTTGGTGATCCGACCATGTTCTCTCGTCAAACCCTGTCCAATGTAATTTGTTGTCAAGGGAATAACTTGGTTTAGTTTTTCCCAAATCTGCTTTAATGATTTCTTTGTTAGTTTGTCAGCCTAATTGGTTTTAAAAAATAAAAACGAGGTTCTTATTAAAAAAGAAATATTAAAACAAAGAATAGAGTCATTAAATGTCAGAGAGAATCTCAAGAAATATTTAATGTACCGAAATTATTATCACAAAAAAAGAGTGATATTTTGAACACATCTTCCTTCAATTTTTGGATGATCCAAGGAGCAAGAGGAGCAAACAAATAAGAAGAGCAAGATAGACGAAGCACTTCAATATATTTTCCATTCAAGTAAGACACCTCTCCATTTCGTTATGCCAAAGACGTGCTCAAGAGCTGAGGAACATCTCTGAATTCAAAAAAGGGGGAAACATTCAGTCTGGCAGAACAGAAAATAGCAATAAAGATAGAGGAGAGGTTTTACCAACAGTCCTAGGCTTCAATTTCTATGGCAATACCTGAGGGAGATATTGAGACAAACCGGGAGGACGGGGGCAGGACAAACTTGAGTTTTGGTCTGTATATATTCCGCAGAATGTAGCCGCCAGCATTAGCCTTTCTTGAAACAATTCCCAGTACAAAAATAGGGCCAATATTCATTGACAATGATTGGCTGCTACAATTACGGGCAACCACTAACAACAAGTACGCTACGCCCTATCACCACGGTTCATTAATTTAATACTTGGGTCAAGACAGCTGCGTCTTCAATGGGCCATAACCAAATCATTTTTCAAAGGGGGCATAACCAGCGTAAAGTGATAGATCAAATATCAAATTGACCTTGGACATTTTCAATTCCCAAATTTATTAGCAAGTCCAGCAATCGCAGTAAATTGCTTCACTGAACGATGAATTGCTAGGCCCAGTGAAGCATAGCTCTTAACATACCACCACCTTACATTTAGGTTTAAACAGAAAACAATAAAAAATTGTTCATACCCCCCTAAAAAAGAAAATGAAGAGAGAAAACAGCCACCAACCATGTCGTATAAGCAAATTCAAATAGAACCTGAATGCTTGTGGTGTATGGAATGTGCATAACTATCAGTGTTGATCATTATATAGGCCCTCAGCTTTGATTATGAATTGCCACAGCTCTCGGCAATAGCACGTGGCACTCAATCTGATCTCTATGCTTTAATCCTTGATGACTCTCCTACAACTCTCTCCATTCTTGAGTACCATTCACCAATGCGGGTGCGCTCTACCATATCCCTGCCAGACCTCAAGCACCGAATGGGTCTCAAAACCCCAAATACAGCAAGATCGGCTAAATTAGGCTTTGAGCCCCCTGAAAATTACATCAAACAAGGAACTAGGTCAGGTGAGTCAAGGCTGTCAAGCACGACAATCCTATAAAGACAATTATACAAAAACAGACTACTTTGAGTGGTTAATCTTCTCATAGCTTGCTCAAATCAGATTGGAGAAAGGATAAAACATGTTAATTATATCAATATATTACGAGGCAAGCATGACAAACTACATTATCCAATGTTGTGGTAGATGATTACTGGCCTGCCTTCATAAAAGCGAGGTCAGTTGCTCCCAATACCAGGCATGAGTTTGCTTGGGGAAGAGTCGAAAGAGTTTCAGCAAGATGCATAATTAACGTGGACATAAAAAGGACCCATGGTTGCTAAAACTATTCACTTATTAGCTTTTATTTTGAATTATTTGGTCAAATTCTATCTATTTCTCAAAAGAGCCCTATTCACCCCTCTATGGTAGCTTGCTTGGTCATTTCACATTTGTTCAACCTAATTTATAACTTTTGATTACAAATTAATTAGCATATTAAGATTAGAATCTGCATCCTATTTTCTATAGCAATAACTACCCTAGCAACTATCCATATATCTGCAAATGAGGCTGTCGAAGCCATAAGCCAATAGCTAATCTGAAATCTATCCACTAAAGGGAAAATGATTACATGAATATACAACCGTAAACATCAGTAGATTTCAAGGTATTTATTGCTGCAGGAAGTAACTATTAGTAACTTCCAAAAGGAAGTAAAATATTTTATTTGAATTTGTTTGGTGGAGGGGGGAGAAAGGGAAAAGATGGAGAGTCCGGGGCTTTTTTTCTTGAAAAAATAGAGGACATATAAGTTCCAAGGGGAACAGGGTGTGTGCGTGTGTAAGAGAGAGAGAGAGAGAGAGAGAGAGAGAGATTGTGTTAGGAGACTAATCTTTTAGTGAGCAATCTCTAACCTTTTTCTTCTAGCACTTCTATCCTATTTCACATGGTGAAGACTTTCTTCCATATGGAATGTTTAACAAATTAACAATTATTCTCTACTGTTTTGTTTTTTCCCTTTTCTTTAAGTAATCTAACTGTGCATGTTGATTTGAATTATGTTCATTTAAGACACCCAGTGATTCTCACAACAAATAATAGGGTTGGAAGTCGTAAATTAATATTATTAGTCATTGGCTCATAGCACGGAAACAACCTTTCTACTTAAAACCTTCAAAAAACAACTCATCAGGAGGTTACCTTTAATATAGATATCCTTCGTTGAAAAAATGAAGACAGAGACAAGAGAAAATCCCATGCACTGGGACTCCCTTTTTACCCTTCGTATGTAAGTTTTGATTACATATGGATTTTAGTGCAGAGTCTGGGGGAGTCATCCTGTGGAAAATAACTAAAGCAACTTCTAGAGGCTAGTTACATTTTGTATAAATTTTTTCTATGGAGAAGAGTGAGAGTGCTTGTTCTTCCCTTCATCTTGTACTATATTATTATTATCTCAAAGGTGAGTCTATTTGGAAAGTAAAGAGGGTCACTGATTCTTGGATGTCACAACTCTTCTCAAAGAGATGCTCTGAAAGACGTGTTTTGATAACTGGAGATAGTTGTGTATGGAAGACAGCTGTTGCTGGCAATTGTTTTTGCATAGTAATTGTAGTAATTTTTGTGAGCATGAAGGGGTAATCAATTGAAGTGCGATGGTTTGGAGAGAGAAACATCCCCGAGCACCCTAAAAATTTTGGCTGACAGCAAAAGCTATCTACCACAGAAAAGGGGAGTGCTTCAAGAAGGTTGGATGGCAGAAATTTAGTGCAGATCCAACTCATATTTAAACCTGCAACTGCGATACATAAGTGGAGGAAGTGCTCAAGTTGGTGAAACTGAGGACTGCAGCTAGAACATGGTAAGATTGGACAGAAGAAATATTCAGGAAGAAAAGAAGATAGTGAGCAAATTCAAGGGTGCAGCCAGGGTATACCACATATGGAGGCATAGGAACTGCAGAATCTATCAACAACAAAGTAAAGGTCCAGTAACAGTTACACATTTGAAGTTTGAGCCAATAAAATTCTTTCTTAGAAACTAAACAAAAAAAAAACCTACAATGCCCAATATTTATCCAGATAAGAACACGCTCTTTGAATTGCAAATAATCGTGCACACGTAAGGCAATCAAGATGAGCATGTTATGATATATAGATATCTAAAACAGTTGGCAAATTGGCAGATGCATACATCTACGTGAGACCCATGAGATTCAGCTTCATTCATGGACGCAAAAGAAAAAACAAATGATACAAATATTACAAAAAATTCGGTGCTAGTATTGAAAGAGGATCAGGAATGTCGGAAGAGAATAAAAACTTCACACACTATAGGCAGATTCTGGCACTGGATGCAATCACAGCAGATCTTAGTGCATTGGGCCATCTTCTTTAGAGGTAGATTCTAGGTAGACGAATGTTGTAACCATAGAAAAGAAGTCAAGGCTGCTGTCAAGGACCAAAAATAGGGTCTCACATTCATCACAGGGTTGATATATCAAAAATTATTTTCGATGCTATATGATATAGGATGAAATGTGATATAATTTGATTGGAAAATCTTGATTGATATAAATACCAATTTAGTTCATGAAAGTAAACCCCAACACAGCTTTCTATGGAACCAAATCTGTTCTAACCCAATTTTGGCTGTGTCAAAGTGACTAATCTCGATGTTACACAACTACACTTTTAATCACACCCACCAATCATAATTGTGATGCAACCAAGCACACTTGGTTCAGCCTCCTCAAATTCCTGTGTTTATGAGACCAAAGCTGATGAACCAGGAGCACAAAGATCACAAAAACAAATCCCAACCTTTTTATTAGTGCACAATAATAAAAAGGACATCTGTACATATGTTTCCCTTTCCTCATTTGCCAAAACTAAGGGAACATCTTTATATACATAGGCAAACTGTTAAACACTCAGGCATTTGAGCAATTACGAAAAGTGCTACAGAAACGAGGGACAACTGTCCTGGCCACTTCCTCCGGCTGGTTACAACCGATAAACTTGACCCAATCAAGTACAGCTCTAGTATAAAGATAGTAAATGGGTTATGCCGCCCACAACCAAGCCTAGCACTGCCTGTTACACGGCTGGTTATATATAAATAAATAAATAAATAAATATATTATTTTAATAAAAAGCTAAAAATAATCTATAAATACCCCTACCCCTTTCTCATCTAAGCTTACAATTACTCTCTCTCTCCAGGACCCGCACTCAGTGAACGGAGCCGGATCGGGTCAGCCCGTAAAAATCCGAATCTGTTCGAAGTCGGATTCAGGTACGCATCACAACCAAAATATCATGATATATTGCTGACACGACAAAATATCATGATTTTTTCTAGGCATGGGGAAGTATCATTATTGGGGAGGCTCAATATTAATATATATTGGCCGATATTTCATTCCATGCTTATACTAAATGGCCAGTGGTTCCATATGAGTTGTCATGCATATTATTCTTACTTCAATTGAGACTGGTTGGACCACAAGTCTGCAAAATATGGCCCATGATTACTAAATAAAATAAATTTGCAAGTCAGTTAGATGCAGCAATACAAGAGGGCAGTCCATAACCAGACCAGAGTGCAGATGGCTTGAGCATAGCTGCTAATAGCTGAGCAAAAATAGAATGGAAATTCCTTGCTATTACCTCAATCATTGGTGTCTACTGTTAATCATTTATGACAAGTTCTATCCTAATTCCAGTGTTTTCTTCTTATGAACAAATGGAGAAATGCTATTTATGAGAAATGCAGTACAAGGTCCTTCAATGGCATTCACTGTCAATTGGATTGGTTTGCTAGCCAAGCATCATGTTGTCATGAAATTGCTAGCCATATTGATAAGTAATTCTTGATGATTTCCTTGAACAAGAGGTTTGTCAAGAGTAAGTTAAGCCATTTGCACAACGAGAGTGTGTATTGCTTTGAAGATGCTTGTCCACTGCTAGGTGTTCTTCGTTGCCTTTTCAAAATTCCAAGCAGAATTTCTATAAACAAGACGCGAGATGGATGGGGGGAAGACATTACAAATATTTCAATTACAAATATTTTGATTTTTTTATTCATTTCTTCAGAGTTATTGTAATCTGCTATTGTTTGGTAAATTTATAGACAAATTACATATTTAAACTTTATCTTATATCTTGTAATGTTTAGGATATTGTTCATATTTTAGTAGAATATATTCAATGAGTTTGTTACCTAGTTAAATTAGGGTCAGGTTCCTATATAAATGCACTAAAGTTACTTTTTTAATCAGAAATTGTTGAGTTGAAAGCTATTAAGATAATCACCATCTCGCGTCTGTCCTCCTCCCTCTTATCTCCCTCTCTAGTCTCTACCCTTTTCCCTCATTTTTGTCCTATCATTTGATGTATCCAGACCCCAACATTAATCTTCTTGTCTTATATCAACTGCATCCTGGAACAACTATGTCATCTCAACTCAAAAACCATATATCCATAATCCAAATATTCAATGGGACTAAATCATAACTTGTATGCTGATCCTCTGCAACATTCTTGAAAATAATCCATGTTCTTTCTACTAATGAAGCTTCCTCTCCTCCAAAAATCTCCGAGCCACTGCAACATTCTTGAAAATAATTCATGAGGACAGTTGGCCAATCCTAGTATATATAAACCAAATCTAACAAAACTATTTCAGGAACCACCGTATTCTATAGATCATCAAAATTTTGCAAAGGGTCCCTTAGCATTCCTTCCAAATTCAATGATTAAAACCATAATTCAACTCTATGTATCCAGAGCCCTGGGATCTTACGGTTTGTAAAATACAATAAGCTCATCTCCCCTGCAAGCTGTCTTTAGACAGTAATTTGAGAAAATAATTGACCCTTCCCACCATTGACTTCCAACAGTAAGAAGCTCCAATCCCAAACTTAGGTGGAGCAATTCCAGATGTAGATTTGTTTTATGCTGACAGAATCAAAACATAAAGAGCACTGACTACATCTAAGAACCACCAAGACAGCTTCAGAAAATACGAATCCCCATTAATGATGATTGATGATCAATTTTTTTTGCAAGTTATGCTAGATCTACTTTTGGAACCCCTCCGGATATAGACAAGATCACCAAAGCTCCACACGAGTGCAATGCATTTTACATAAGATCATTACAAAAGGAAATAGAAACAATAAAAACTAGACAATATTAAGCAAGTACTGAACAATTACAGCCTTATTTCAAGAAGGCTTTGCAGTGGAATATATGTATACTGTGCAGAGTGGAAATAGAAAGCTAGCAGAAAGTAGCTTTTCTAGTAACAAAGCAGCAATAATATATTCCAATTCATATACTTTTGACAATAAAACACATCATATCTATAGCAGAAAAGACAAGGTCAGAAAGGTGGAGAAAGACAGGGAAAAGAAAAAGGTTTAGTAAAGTTTGAAAAACTTTGAGATATTCTCTCTTCAAGGTATAGGGGAGAACTGGGGTTTGTGATGTATACTCTAAAAGGAGCCAAATTTAAAAATCAACGTTTACCTGAGATTTCAAGTGCTGATGATATCTTTTCTCAAAGTTTTACCCAATTCAACATACACTGATTATATAAATAGTAAGTTACAGTAACTGCTATTAATAAAAACTTACTGCAGGAAATGCAGAAAAGAACTTCAGATTATCCACCTTGGGATTGGCTTAATTAACAGAATATATTCACCAAAGATGCCTTATAGGAAACCAATTATCAGAGTCTAATACAGACACTCCAACAAGACATGCTAATTCCTACATATGTAGGTTGCAGTATGAATTAACTTGTAAACAAGACAAGCCCAACTATTCAAATAGACAAATTAGGAGATGACTTTCCACGAAGTCATGGAGCCAAAGAAGAATTCTCTCTTCACATAATAATACACCCAAGAGTTCAAGACCCTTCCTGCTGAACAGAGTTCCATGATACAAAGGGGCTTTTTAGTTGTAGAAAGCATGGGTTCTTTTCTGGGAAAAAAACCTTTTCTAGGAATATACAAAACTAATGTGTCTGTTATCCACTAGAAAAACTACATAACAATGCTTTCCAGTTTTCCAATTTGTATTAAATTCTGTAAAGCTCAGAAAGCATCATTTCCAACTGTTGATAGACTTGTTTTTCGCAATTTTCTAAACCTAGATTCTATACCATTTTTTTTTAATATGAGAAGGTAGAAATATGGTTTTTCAAGCTAATAAATTTATGTCCAAATTTGAACTAGCCTATATTATAATTTCATCACTAAATCAAAGTTATAAACATTGAAAAACTTTGTAATTTTATAGTATCTTTCCAAAGGATTCATCAACAATTTCAAGAGAAATTTTAATCCTTATAAACGACAATTTTTTTCCAAAATTAGAGGTACAGTGAAGTTACTTGCGAGAGTAGAAATACGCAGTATGAACCTTGGTGATCAAAAGATATAGATAACGAAATAACTTAATCTAGAAGTTTGGTTATCTAAGCTAGAAAATATTTATAGCTTATGTATCCAGTAATTTAATAAGATTTATCATTTGTGCATAATTATTTTAACAATAAAATTGAACTTACTATATTTTAATAAATTAAACAGACATAATTATTAAAAACTAACGTGACACTAATAGCCTGACTAATTGACGAACTATCATAGGTAGAGATGTAACTCGCAAGTGATAAGAACATTATTATGCTTACACTTCACTCATTAATTTGACATGCTTAGAATTAGCTTGAGTTTGACTCAATAAATTCATGTTAAGCCTGAACCCAACAAGCATAATCTTCTAACCGAGATACGACAAGTCAATCTCAAATAATTAATTTGTCACAAAGTATTACACTGAGCAGTGCCTTAGTCTCATTGCTCTAACCAAACGAACTCACAAAGTAAGCTTCAGTTCAACTTGTTAAGCATCTCCTGTTTGAGCTTGAGCAACCCAAACCAAGCAATTTCCAAGCTGATTGCCGATCTTGCTTTCTTTAATGGTTAGAACCAGGTTGATTGATTGATGTCTTACTAGTAACAATAATATAAATAAATATTGACTCATTAATGACCAACTTTTTTGTCAAATAAATAAAACAATTCACAATTAAGAAACAAAACAGTGGCATACAAGTAAAACTATTTTTCGGAATCTTATTAATTTTTTGAATCTATAAATTTAAGAAAAACATGTATTATTTCAATTCTGTACATTCTCAATATGTTCAAAGAAAGATATCAATAGTAACATATGAATACGTTTCCTTAAATAACAGATGAAATAGAAACACAGAAAAGGAAAACAAAATAGGGCAACAGAAAACAATAAATAGTTTTCCCACTTAAACAGGCCCTAAGTATTTTTCTCTAGCTCATAGCATCCACACCAAATCAGAAAGCATAGTCTACGCAGCCATGGCCATACTGTATACCTAGATATAAATTCTATAGTGATAAATCTAAATGATATATGGTCATGAGAAGTACAAACCAAGAAATTCCCGGCCGTTCAGAGCATTCACCCAAGTTTCGGCAGCATCATACAAGGCCTTACGTTCATCTGTGATATTATATTTCTTTTTCAGATTCTTGGACACAAAGTACATAGCAGCAGCACCAGCATATTTAACCGTAATCTTTTCAGTAAAACTGAAATTACCTGTAAGAATGAATGACATAAGAACAATATCCGTAATTATAGCAGCAGAAGATGCAAAGTCAACTCAGCACAAAAGTAGGTCATTTATCAATGATCAACCATGATAAAAATCTGATGCCATAATGTTGAACACATCAAAACTTTAAGGAGAAAAACGTCCCAAATGAGAAAACGTGAAGACAAAGGCTGAAATTTTAAAGGGCAAGGCTCTTCATTTACACAAAAAAGAGCTCCGTTCCCATTTTTCCACAAAAACCATACAACTATCCTTGTATTATTATTATTTTTTAATTTTTTTTATTTGGCCACTAATTTATTAAAGAAACCAGTCCCAACAACACAAATTCATCTCGAAGTAGCATCCCCGAAGCAAAGAGACTTCTGCCAACAGAGTCAATATCAAAGCTTTCTGAGAAATTGAAAAATGAACAAACAAATGGATAACATATTCCCATCCTTTTTCCAAATGATACAGCAATTAACAGCGGCACAGCATCACTTTATACATTGAAGTTTAGTTTCCCAAGTTACTACCATTGGAGCAACTTCGTTGGAAGATGAGTTTCATTTTGAAATAAAAAAGTTAACATTCTGTCCAGATGCTCATAATACCCTGCCACTACTTTCAAAGTTTGATTGTCCAGGAGAAGAACAAACACTGTAGTGAATAATCAATCACTGCCCTGATCCATCCAAATAGCTTCACCTAACAGTATTCTCACCGAATAAATATGCATGTCCAGAAACTGTTGCATCTGGTCCACTTCCTGGTCATTAGAACAGGAAATAACTCATCCAAACAGAATTATCAACCAAGGTTCGTTCTAGATCATATCCTCTCACCAAGTCCAACTAAAAGAAACATGCTCTCAAATCATCCAAACCCTTTCTTGTATTTTTCCATAACCCCAACGCAGCAGTATGTCTTCATTTCTTCAATCTTCTGACATTTTACATCTAACCTGTGATAGTTGTGATTTAAGTTATGTCATATCTACTCCTTTGTGTTAGTTCATTCAGATGTCTAGAGACTTTGTCCCAATTCATCATTATTAAAGCTTTGGTATTGTCACATAATTTCATGATTAATCAAGGCTCAAGGGTGCATGGTTATATTTAATGAAATATTGTCTTCAATTGTAATTTATTTTTTGTGCATTATGTGTTGAAATTAAGGCCAAATTGTCTATCACTTGATGTGGACATCATGAACATTCCAAATTAAAAGAAATTTAAGATTTATTTGATTGAAGATTTTATTTTATTTGATTTTGCGAGATTTTATTTGTGAGATATTATTTTATTTTATTTTAAGAAATTATACAAT
>JAODPA010117363.1:17289-47155 GCA_025585075.1 Nepenthes mirabilis
TAGTTAAGCAATTATATTTATTTCTTAATTATCCTAAAAGTAGGGTTTCTTTATATAAGGATCCTAACTGTATTATTGGAGGCATTTATGAGTTGAATAAATATTGAGTGATTATAATTTTCTTTTCTCGCTACTGATCTCTACTTTTCTTTTCTCTATTCACTTCTCTTGTTTCTTCCCATTCTTCCAATTTCTTCTCCTTCTTTTCCCCTACTTTTCCCTTCCTTGCGTCACCACCCTACTGACTTTATGGAGTAATAATGCCCATGAATATTTGTTTTACTTCTTTTTGGAAAGGAAAAAGAAAAAAAGCATTTGTTGAAAATCAATAGAGCGCTTTTATTTCAAATGATCTTGTAATGAATTAAAATTGTTCCAACTAGAAATCAAGGAGCAAAAGAGATTAAATAAGTGTTTGCAATGACAATTTTCCCCAAGACAAGAAAAATAAAAAGGGAGAGATATCTTATCATTTATGATTAGGAAGCACACGCACTTCATCTGCAGTAATGTTTTGGTGTCAAACACCTATCTGACACTAGTACACTCTCTAAACATGCTCATATGATTTGGAATTTTTTTATTAAATTCAGACCTGACTAAGACATGCTAGGAACACATTCGAACATGGTTGGGGCACATCTTGACTCGTTTTTAATTTTCAAAAGAAAAATGAATCATTTAATAAACTTAGTTTTGTACTAAGTCCAAAATACAATCCAAAACATAGTTTTTGTTTGAGATAACTAGCTACTCGAACTATTACTTATGAAAAACAGAAAGAGAGAAGGCTGGTGGTGGTCTATAATTCTTCGTAGAGAAAAATCAGAAATGTGTTTTCAGTGGCTATTATCACTCACCTAGGAAAAATAGAAAAACGGAGAAAGATCATAGAGTTTATTATAATTATGCCATTTACATAGGTATGGAATTTTGAGAGCTTCTTTAAAGGTCCAAAGTCTTTTTTTTTGGTCATATGTAGCCCCATATCAATAAATAAAATCTATATATTTTTTTAATTAAAATGCAGTTATTTTTAGAAAAATCTATCCTGTGTCTGTGTCTCATCGTCTCAGTGCTTGTTAACTAATAGGTCAGCATGGGCTTCAAAAGCCACAAAAATGCACCAGAGATAGACATCCCAAATGTAACATTACAAAAAATAGCACCAGCAAATAACAAATGATTACCATGCTCATAAAAAAAGTGTCTGCACCCTCCCACTGACAACCACCATTACAAAATTAAACAAGGAAAAAAAAAATCTCACTGTGAACCAGAGATGGATGAGATGTTTAGGCTCCCCATATAAAAGAATTTTGTGGGCTAACACAACCTTTTATCAAAAAGTTCATTGCTCCTAAGGACCCTTCAATCCAATAAATTACATTAAAAACACTGTCCAACATGGCAGGAACTTTCTATATAATGGTATCCAAAATTCATCTCCCTATGACGTAGAAATGACCTTTAATAGTCTCCCTGTCATGATTTTGGTCAATCATTTCTATAATAAACATCAGTCTGATTGCTCACAGCTGCTTGATGTCCTTTGCATTGGATCTTAAGAAAGCACCAGCAACAATGACCATCACCACAACATCAACAATAAAGCCTGAAGTTGCACTAGTTAAGGGTAGCTACGTGAGTCCTCTTCACCAATCAGCAACATCATTAACCTACCCCCCAAGTTTTTTAAGGTTTACCTTTCCATTTGTTATGACCATTAATGCATCAAGTTCATTTTGATAAAATTTACTAAAATTCTTCACATATATAAATATATGATAAAAAATAATTAGATTTTAGTATATAACTTATTCTTAACGTGCTCATGAAAAAACAAAATTGCATTAACGATGTCTAATACAAATATACATCACCCTATATGGTTAATAACTATAAGAGCGAGATCAATATTAATATTTTAGTCCATTTGTGGAAGGGATTGAGTAGAGAGGAGTTGAATGAGAAGTGAGAGGTCTAAAAATATGGTAATATGCCCTTGCTTGACGAGGTAATTGGGAGTAAAACTAAAGTAGATGGCTAGATCAGCTTTTTTTTTCACGGGATTACAAATTAGGTATTATTAAGTATCCTTGAGAATAAAACAAAAATAGCTGGGGTTTGGCAAAAGTAATAAGGATACTAAAGAAAAGCATATCAGGGATGGGACTCAAAACTATAATATTCAATACCCTAGACAATGAATAAATCATGTCATTCAAAGGACTTTAAATATGCTACTGACTTGAGTTCTGAGCTTCATAACTCTCAACAGATCCAACTTTGGCACCAGGAATAGTTCGCAGTATGGAATCTAAGAAACAATACTAACAAAGATAATCCTATATACCACTAAATACTAGGATAAAAATTTATACATTTACAACAATAATACAAGAAAATAATGTCTCTCCTAGACTACAAACAAAAAGGGACTAGAAATTACTACAAAAAGATTGTGAAGCTGAAATGGAATATGATGCATGGGCATGGATGCACAGATAAGGATGCAACATATCATTGGCCAGGACATAGTAGTTTTTCAGTAATTAGAACATGAAAATGCAGGACTATTTGAAATACCTATGATATGCCAGCAGGGCAAAAAGACAGACTATAAATTACCATTTTGTTTGAAATTTAGGCAATAGTTGGTCATATAACATTTTTGCCAAATTTATTATTTGATGAAATTTTCTGTTCAAAGAGACATAAAATATTTGAAAATGGGATAAACACTAACTGAAAAGATTGTCAATGGCCAGTGAATTCCAATAGCAAGTAGCTATTAGTTTCTATTATTATCTCACAAAATTTTGGTTCAAGTGTGCAGTTTCTTTAGAAGCTTTGAAGTTACATTTCAACACTAATGTGCCTTCAGAAAGATAGAAGATCCCTATGATTTTAAGAACAAAAATAATAATAACAGAAGAAACACAACAGAAAAAGAAGAAATCATCTAGTACTGAAATATAGAATTTCCACATTGATAAAAAAAGGCATGGCAACTACTGGCTTTGAGGTTTACAAATGACTAGGCTCCCACCTAAGCCTATGTGCTACAGTTCAGCATTCAACCATTTACTTTCCAAGTCATGGGTTCCTCATCCCTTCATATATGCTTCAGTATAACTGTCACCAGGAAAAAAATGATTAAAAAATGTGGAACAGTGGCTAGTGTATCAGTGATCTGTTAACTTTTGTTCTTTTGGGGCACAGGCAACCGTGTCTAAGATTGACGCATGTCAGGTGTCTCCATGTCTAACATGTGTCAAACAATACACACTTCTAAGAGAGTACATGCTTCATAAAAATGTTAATTTTGGATCATGCAACCTTTTTTGCATTAATTATCATTTAGCATCTCATTTCTGAGGTACCTTTTGTTAATGTTACTTTTCAGCAATCAAGCAGATGAACTTCGCTAACCCCTGTGCACTTCAACTTTAGAAAATGCTATTGTAAATATCCATCTGGTCCAGAAGCCATATCCCACATAAAAAAGCATTTCTATCCTCAACTTCTCTCGGACGATTCTGCTTCCAGTACAACCGCCTTGTCATAAAATCCAAATAATCTATCAGTACTCTCAAAGAGTTCTAAGATTTCCATATCAATTCCCCTTTTTCATCCATATTATCATTACCTATATCAAAATATAAATCAACCATGCTACTATCATGGTATTTGCAGTGTACATCAATCGTTCCATGAAAACTCTTGTATCGTTATTACTCTCAGTCAACCATATTGATCCTTGATTTTGCCTCATAGTTATGTTCCCCTTAACTAGCAAGTCCTCAATTTCTCTATGCAGCAATTTCTTTTGATCATAATCTTTAGAAATCCTACTTAAATCTGCTATTGAAGTGGCAGGCTAAAGCTTCCCCCACCAAATTCACCTTTTTCTAATCTGAATTACCACTCATTCATGTTCTATGGTCAATTTTCAATCTCTAAGTTCTTCTGCAACAGTAAAGTCAGCCATGTCTTGCAAACTTCCTTTGGTTCCACATTGTTCAACTAAGTTAGTGAAATCCTCTACCTTCAACCACATGTTTGGAAATCCAGAAAGGTCCACTGAGTTTAGATGCATTGGCATCGAAATAATACATAAAGATGATGGATGAACATCACCCCAGTACAAAGCCTGGATATAAGTCCTGATACAAAGATTTAAAAAAAACAACTGTACAGCCTTGAAAAAATATTTCTGCCTGCTCCCCAATATTGAAGAGGAACTCTATTAAAATAGTGAAAGGAAAAAAGAAAGATAAAACAGAAATTTGCTGTCCAAATGCCTCATGGATCAAAGCCAAAGGGTCACCAGGTAAGGGGAGTTCCAGCACTTAGGGCCAACCATAGATGCACTTTGGCCAAGATAATACCCAGCCAAGTAGGCATAGAACGAACTAAGCCATGACAGAGAACCTAGCAAACAGTAACCTTGGCTGATTGAGGTCACTTATAGAGTAAGCATCAAGAGAAGGATATCTACGGGACCAAAATAAATAAATAAATAAATAAAACTAAACTGCACCTTCTTCGTTCAAAGTTTTGGCCTCATCAATTAGATTTAAAACTATGTACATCTCGACCCCAGAACACATAATGTGGGAGCCTCGTACATTAGGTGCATTCTTAAATTAAATTGACATAAAATTCCAAATAACACTAAATTATGGCAAGGTAAAGCAGAGGGTCTAAAATTGAAGCACAAAAATGAAACTTACAGAGAGAATGTACTGCAAAGGAACACCGTTACTAAATGAGCTTGAATGTAAATTGGCTGCAAATTAAACTAAAAATGGCCAAAATCTCAATCACAACAATCAAAAGCCTGAAATAAAGGAAAAAATGCTTAAACAGCCATAGATGAACATGGAAACATAGAGTAAAAGGACTTAGAAGCTGCAATCTTGATGGAGATTAGCAATGGATGATGCCATGAGGATGGCAGTGGTGGCATATTTGGATGACTGGTAAAGTTGGTTTTTGCTATTGCGTGTCGCACTTAAATTGATCCATATAAAGAGAAAAAGAAGGATTCATCCATCATTTGTAGGCAACAAAATCCTCTTCTATCTTTGTCAAGGAATGGTGGCAATCCCTTGATTTTGGGAGCACATCTTGACGTCAAATGCACAGCTCTCCCTAATCATGCTCATCATTTTAGGATAAAGTAATAAACTGCTAATAACTGTTGCCACTGCATAGCTTGATGGCCTGCACTCTCGGGGCAAACCAACCTGCTCACTACAATTTAACCCCGAAGCATGGCTTCTTCTAGAGTCCGACATCTGCACTTTTTTCATCACAGTGCAATGCGACATGGAAGAACCACCTACCCGGCTCAGACATTTTCAGCATCGTTTGCCCAAAGAACTAATACATGATCTTGACTCAGCACTATCGCAGGCAAGTGTCAATCAATGCCAAGTGTCCACCACCTTCAGCCAGGCGCCTTCTTCAACCGCCTCCTATCTGCCTCTCTTCATATTCTCTCCAAAACCCAAGTATGAATACTCATATAACAAAAAACTCTCACTTGGCCGAGATATTAAAACACCTCAGCCAGGGAAATATCACTATTCAGTAGTGTTCAGTCATGTCCCCCTAGGCCGAAGCAAAAATTATTTGCACCTCTCTCAGCCAAGGATGACATTTTCGTTTCAACAAGTTCATAAAAAGATAAACCTTATAAATAGATTGTGTACCTATCAACAGATATTAAAGTTCAATAATTTCGTTTTTGTGTAGTAGGACCAAAACTTATATGGTGCATTCACCAGATAATGGGACCTCACACCCTGTAGAGGAGGAGTACAATTGGGATCTCTTTTAGGGCCAAAACATACCCGTGCTTGGCCAAGGGACTGCCTGATATTAACCATGGCATGACTTTTCCTAGGTTATCAAGCTGAATGGTGCCAATCATGACTCCAAGCCCATGGCAATGCTAAAAATCACCAGCCACAACATGCAAGCCTAATTACTTTTTCATTTATTCAGTGATGTTTTCTTGAAATAGGTAAATTTGACACTAGATTGCCATATTATTGATGCCATTAAAAAAAAATGGGGAAGGATTTGAAAGAAGATGGAACAAGAGAAAATTTTGAATTAATTTATCGAAGAGTAAGTTTACAATTGAGAATAAAGAATGAGATTTGGAATCCCCCAAATCAAAATTAGAGCTCTTTTGGAAACTTTATAACACAAGCTGAAAATAAAATTTGTAGTGTTTAATCAAATAAACTATCCCTAATTTATAAAAATGTAGGACAACCTAGAAAATTAAATTTAACAATCAAACCCTCTTATTTTCAATCTTTTTGAGCCGAGCATGGGATGTAGCCCAAGGCATGGGAAGAATAAAATAGGGTGGCTTATTCTTAATCAAAGCTCTATCTTCCAATTCTTCGTTTGAGCCTTGGTGGTTGAGGATGGAGCTTTGAATATTTCTTACCACTTCACAAATGTTTATCATGTTATTATAAATAGTGATTACATCATCAATAAAATGATTATCTTCAATTAGGACCGTATCATTCTCCCCGGGTCAGCAGAAACTCGTCCTTGAGTTAGCTTTAAAATATGGTTGGAGATTGGCAACATTAAAATTCAAAGATACGCCATACTTTTTTAAGAATCTCTACTTCATACACATTGTTGTCAATCTTCTAAAAGAACTAGAATGCACCAATGCACCATTTGCATGTGGATGGAGTTTAGAAATTTTTCTGATAGTAAACTGTTCCTTCTGCGAGTGAACCTACACTAGATCATTTTCCTTGAATTCTTGTGCCAACGGTGCTTATCTACTTGATTTTCATATATAGTCGTTTGCTTGGTTATGTGTTCTTGGACATCCAAATGCATCTTCTTGATTTATTGGGCTTGGGTTTCGGCATCTTTACTAAAAGTTGGCGGTAGTGGGGCTGGAATAAGATCGATTAGACTAATAGGATTATTGCCGTAAACCACCTAAAATGAAGTTCTTCCTGTGGATTGAATTCGAGGCCAATTATAGGCAAACTCAGCTTGCGTAAGTGCTTAGTCACATAGTCGGATGTTTTTCCAACAATACTTCTCAGCAAATTTCCAAGGTTTCGATTGATAACCACTGTTCATGCATCTATGTGTGGGTAGAAAAATGCACTAAATTTAAGTTGAGTGCCTTTTTTTCTATAATGTGCGCTAAAAATGTTCCACGAACTTGGAGTCCCTATCCGAAGTTAGGCTTGGGTTTCGGCATCTTCACTAAAAGTTGGCGGTAGTGGAATTGGAATAAGATCAAGCAGGCTAATAGGATTATTGTTATAAACCATCTCAAATGGAGTTCTTCCTATGGATTGATTTCAGGACTGGTTATAGGCAGATTCAGCTTGGGCAAGTGCCAAGTTTCACTGTCAGATGTTCTTTCCAACAATACTTCTTAGCAAATTTTCAAGGCTCTGGTTGACAACATCCATCTTTTCATTTGATTGTGGGTGGAAAAATGTACTAAATTTGAGTGCCCATTTTTTCCATAACGTGCATAAAAAATGTCTTATGAATTTGGAGTCCCTATCCAAAGTATTGTTTTTGAAACTCAATGAAATTTCACAATTTCTCGAAAAATGTACTAAATTTAAGTATCATTTTTTCCCCCATAACACGCACTAAAAATGTCCCACAAATTTGGAGTCCCTATCCAAAGTTGGGCTTGGGTTTCAACATATTCACTAAAAGCCGGTGCTAGCGGAATTGGAATAAGATTAATTAGGCTACTAGGGCTATTGCTATAAACCACCTCACATGGAGTTCTCCTCGTGGATTGGCTTTGGCACCAGTTATAGGCAAACTCAGCTTGGGCAAGTGCCAACTCTCACTGTCAGATATTCTTCCCAACAATGTTTCTTAGCAAATTCCAAAGCTTCAATTGACAACCTTCATCTATCCATCCATTTGTAGGTGGAATGACGTACTTAATCTAAGTTGAGTGCCTTTTTTTTTTTCTTATATTTTGTGTTTAAAATGTCTCATGAACTCGGAGTTTCTAACCAAAGTAATCGTTTTCAAAACTCTGAAATTTCACAATCTCTTGAAAGTATAAATTGGCAATGTTTGAAGCATCCATTGTCTAGTTACATGGGACAAAGTGTGCCATTTTGGAAAACCGGTCAACTACCACCTTCATAGTCTTTGTTTCGTTGTGATTGCGGTAGTTCGAGCACAAAATCAATATTTACATATTCCCAAGGAGCCGTGGCAATTGGAAGGAGTGTATATAACCCCATGTTTTGGCAGTGAGTTTTGGCCATATGATATATTCAGCATCATTCAATAAGTTGCTTAATGTCTTTAACCATTTTTGGCTAAAAGAATATTTTTTGTGCGAGTACTAGAGTTTTGTCTTGACTAAAGTAAAGTACTAATTCTTCCGCATGAAATTCAAGTAAAATGGCCTCTCTTAAAGGAAATTGAGAAACACAAAGTCAGGTTTTATTTGAAATGATAGCTATTAAGGAGCAAAAATTATTTAATCAGACCGGATGCACACTCCTTCATAAGTGGATTAAAGAATGGCCATCCCTATAAAAGTTTTTCTTCACTTCAAAGCTAATAATTTTAACCTGCAAAATAGAAAGCAATGAGTATCATTGGCTTAAGACGTCGGCTGCCGAATGAGAAAGTCATGGGATTGAAGGAATTTAATCCTAGAGGCATGTCTTGAACTAAGTTTTTGTAGATTGTTGATAAATTTGAACACTTCATAATTAGAGAAGAGAATAAATTTTTTCGGTAACAAACAATGGCTTCAATGCTCAAGAGCACATATGATGACATAAAATTCAATGTCAGAAGTGCCATACTTTTTGCGAGATTCATTACGTTTCTCACTAAAATATACAATTAGGCCTTCCTTCTTATTTGAGAACCTCACCAATACCAAGGTTAGATGCATTACAATCAACTTCAAACACCTCGTTGAAGTTGTGAAGTGCCAAGACTGGTGCCATCGTTAGGAGGTGTTCTAGTCAATCAAAACTTGCATCTGCCTTTGTTGTCCATTTGAACAAGCTCCCCTTTAGACATTCAGTTATTAGAGTTGCCACCACATTGAAGTCCTTAATGAATCATCGATAAAATGAAGCAAAGTTGTGAAAACTCTAGATTTCTTATAAGGTGGTTGGAGTCGGCCAATGTAGTATGGCTTCAACCTTCATTGGAGCTGCCTTTATCCCATGATTTGAGACAACAAAATAAAAGAAAATAAGTGTGTTAGTGAAGAATGGCACTTGGCCAAATTATCATAGAGTCATTGTTCACAAAGTACTGAAAACACTTGCCATAGGTGCACATAGTGTGCCGCTTTATCTTTACTAAAAATCAAAATATCATCAAAATATATCACTATAAATCTCCCAATAAAAGATTTAAAGATAATTCATGAATCACATGAAAGTAGATGGGACATTGGATAATCAGAAAGGCATGACCATCCACTCGTACAAACCTTTTTACGATTTGAAAGTGGCTTTCCACTTGTTACCGGGCTTCATTTGAATTTGATACTAACCACTTCATAAATCAATTTTTGTAAAGATAGTCGCACCATGAAGTTGGCCCAAGAGATCGGCCAACTAAAGAATTGGTAACTAATACTTGATGGTGATTTTGTTAATGGCCTTGAAATCAATAAAGATTCTCCACGTACTGTGTTTCTTTTGAACAAGTAAAGTCGAGACAGCCAAAGACTGAGACTTTCACGGATTAGCCCCTTTGATAAGAGCTCGTTCACTTCCCGTTGTAACTCCTCATGGTCCTTAGAATTCATCTAATATGCCGATCTATTTGAAATTGTTGACATCGGGACAAAATCTATGCAATGTTAGATATCTAATAACGGGTAAACTAAGTGGTAGATCCTTGAAGTAACATCCAAGAATTCCTCTAAAATGGGTTGGACAATAGGGTTTGACTCGCCATCTTGATCACATGGATTTCAAATTTCTTTTAAAATTTGGTGAACATCTGAAGATGACAGAAGCACATCTCTACCATTACTAACCTTTGAAATTTTCAAGTAGGATATAGGGGCCAAGGAAACCTTTTTTCTTTCTTTCATAAAAGAATGTGTTAGTAAAACTATCATAAGTGGATCCTGGGTCATATTGCCAAGATCTTCCGAGAAGGAGATAGAAAGCATTTATGAGTATGACATCGCATAGATTTCATCTTTATATCCTTTCCTAATCCAAAGGTAACCAAACATTTCTTGCCTACCCATATCTTTTCACCTCGTCAAAGCCATTGAATAGGGGTTCGAGGGATCTTTCGTGGGTAGCTTGAGTTTGTTTACCATAGTAATAGACACTACATTAGTACAACTTTCGCTATCTATGATGAGGTCATATACCTTCTTGTACACCTTTGCCTCCAATCGGATGCATCTCCATGAAGGATCCCGATTTTGAGACTATATTGGATTACAATAAGTTCTCATTAGTCTGCATAAGTAATGACTTCCGAGGCCTCCTCTTGGTCGGGTTCTTTCACGATTCGTTCTTCTTCAACCACAAGAGCAACAACCCGGCGGTTCAAGCAATTTAAAGCAAAGTAGCCAATTTTTGACATTTGAAACACCTAGTGGAGATGCTTACCAGTTCGGATTGAGCTGAATTTGAATCTAGTCGGACTTCTCGTGTTGGTGCCGAGCAGTTGGGGCCTTACGGTTGGGTGGTTGAGGGACCTCTTAGTTAGGCTGGTCTAGTATACCCCTTCCGTATGTCTCTGTGTTGTTTTTAACTTTTATGGCTAGCCTTTGAATATCCTCGAGGGTCCATTACGGTTGTAGAGTCACCATGTTTTGAATCTCCCACCAAAGCCCACCAAGGTACCGAGTAATGGATTGCTCTTTGGGTTCCCACATCAAGCAATATATCATGAGTTACTCAAACTTGCAAGTATACTCCTCAATCATTAAATCTTGTTGATAACAATTTTGTAGTTTAAGAAACAAGTTTTGCATGAAATTTTCAGGCAAGAATTTATTTTTAAGTTCTTTTTTATTTTTTTTTTCATATTTGAATCTTGCTCTTTCCTTCCATAATTTATCTTTTTCATAGGTTCTCCCACCATATAAAAGTATGTTTCTTGCATTGGATGGCCACAAGTTTTACCCCTCACTAGATCTGTTGTCTCCTTAAGTTCGAGAAGGCCTTCAATCGCATTCATCTAATAAATGAAATCATCAGGTTGGAGTTTTTCTTCAAACTCCGAAATCTCAATCTTATAACTTTGTGATTCTTGATAATGTCGGAATTCCCTTCAAGAAGAGGGGGTGGATATATCCCCCTCCGCAGCAACCAAATTATAGTTGCCATGGAAAGAATTATTGTCTTCACAGA
Organism: Nepenthes mirabilis; assembly: GCA_025585075.1. Taxonomy (NCBI): domain Eukaryota; kingdom Viridiplantae; phylum Streptophyta; class Magnoliopsida; order Caryophyllales; family Nepenthaceae; genus Nepenthes; species Nepenthes mirabilis. The sequence goes on from JAODPA010117363.1 coordinate 28,692, forward strand.
TCAATCCCAAATTATGTTATCCGGATGTTCTGGGCAGCCCATGAGCCTCCATATGCTTGAGACATTGTTGCAAATGCTGGATTTGCCTCCTTAATTTAGATACCTCGATATCACAGAGGTCGTAGTCTCTTTTCGCAACATTAGGATATTATTCTATCATCTTCTCTCACGACTTGTCATAACTCTGATACCAATTGATATCGTTAAAAAAAATAGAAAAGGGTTTTACTAAAAGTTAAAACAAGAAAAAATTCTGAATTAATTTATCGAAGAGCAAGTTGGCAATTGAGAATAAAAAACGAGATTTGGAATCTACCAAATCAAAAATAGAGTTCTTTTGGAAACTCTATAATACAAGATAATAAAATTTGTAGTATTTAATGAAATAAATTATTTCTAATTTATAAAAATTTTGGACAATTTACGCAATTAAATTAGACAATTAAACCCTTATGTTTTCAATCTTCTTGAGCCAAGCAAGAAAGGTGCTCAAGGCATGGGTGGAGTAACCTAGGGCGGTTTGTTTTTAATTAAGGCTCCATCTTCCAATTCTTCCTTTAAGACTAGGTGATTGAGGGTGGAGCATTGAATGCTTCTTATCACTTCACTAGTATTTGTCATGTCACCATCGATAGTGACTATATCATCAATAAAATGATTATCTTCAATTAGGACCTTATCATTTATTTCGTTAGATTTTTTCACTCGGTTCGAAATAGATATGACATTTAGATCTTTGTATTGAATAGTATCACAAAATTCTATTTATATGATACAACACTACAAACGCTCCACACACTCTGGGTACAATTGTCCAACTATCTTCCTAATCCACTTTAGTTCTAATTACCGGATTTAAACAATCATTAAATGTGTAGAAAGTATTTCTAAAGTAAACATTAATATTCAACGAAAAAGCATCCCCATAAGCAACATTTCTTGTATGAAAATGAGAAGTAGAATTTGAATCTTTCCTTAGGTAGCAACAGTACACAGCCAACATATCTATGAGACATGAAGTAGACAGCAGTATCCAAAACATGCATCACCATGACTTATTCAAAGTCTGGAATCCAATTTTATCATTTTTGCATGCTGCGCACTGTGTTAGGATGATTTAACAGTTCAATACTGATTTCTAACCAAGAATTCAATAAAAATATTTGCAGAATTGGATTAGTAATTGATTATTGTCACAGACATAATTTATAAAAATTTTCCATTTGTAAAAGCTCACCAACAAACTCAAGCTTGTTTGATCATTAAATATGGGACAAGGTAATAGAACTTGGATGAAAACTAAATCTGAGCTTGATCTCAACTAAAATTCAAATAAAAAAAGTTTAATATGTTAAAGCTTGGCCCAGCTTGGAATTTTTACCTGACAAACCTTGTCCTCCAGTCCAATATAGATTAAAACTTACTACTATAACTTCAACAATAACAATCATTGTCACTAACAAGGCTGGCAATTACAAAGCCTTTTTTGGGCTTTCCAACTTGCAAGTAACGAACTATGCTTTTGTCCTCCAACTAAAGAACAAATTGATCAATTAAAACCAAATCACACTAACACGAGAAAATATATTACCATTTCTTGTGATGTAGTCAAATGATTCAAGAGCCTCAGAAGTGTTTCGATAGATGTTTGGAGATAAAACATGAACCAGATGATTATCCACCCACCTACAAATTGAATCAGTCAATGACAGCCTAATCAACTAATGTCATGAGTCAAAATCCAGTGACAAAATAAATCAGTCTAAGCATCACAAGACACATATGAACCAAAACTAAGAGCTTGCTCATATCCTATGAGAAAAATTTACAAGATGAATGACTACATATGATTAGAAAATCAAGCATAGTTGCAAGTTATGCTACTTGGACTTGGGTACGTATGCCGATACTGGTGCATGTCCTTGTGTCAGGCTTGTTTATTTTCAAAAATTATCATTAATTTTCCCTCTGATTTGAAGTATCCAAATGTCATACCAAATGTCTGGGAATCAATGAAGATTTGAAAGTGTGAGTCTCTGTATTTCATAGGTATGCTTACTTTGATTTAAAGTACCCTCAGTATTCTTCCCACTCATTTTATCTCTATTTTCTCATTAAGCTGAAAATCTTGTCCAAGAATTTATTATGTGGTGGCTGTGGAAGTTTTTTCAAGTTTCACCTAGTAAAGTGGCATAATACTTTGCCAGTTTGGTGCCAATGTCAAGGCATCAAAGATTACAAAGCCTGATAAAGCTCACTAAGTTGAGTGGATACAGAGATTTATAAAGTAGAAAACTAGCTTGCTGGGAAGCAATAATGGCGCTGTTTCTGTGCTGCAACTGCAACCTCTACAATGTATGACTAAGACGCCTAAAGGAAGCATGGGTGCAGCAGGTGGTCAAGTCTGGGCATATGGAGGAAAGAGAGGGCAGTTGATACTTCTAAATATAGTATTGGAATTTCAGAATGGTAAGTTAAGTCATCTGCGGTGTTGAAACTTGGAGGACATTGAACCAGGTTGGTGAGTGCATTATGGTGGAACTTGCCTGTTTGGATTCAAACTAGTATCGACCATAACTGAAAGTACTCTGAATAAGAACTTGAAGGTGGATGGTAGTGGAGGTATTTCTAATAGTGCTATTAATTCTGAGGAGGGTTCACTAACAGAAACTTTCAGGAGAAACTTTAGTATGGCCTCGATCATTGAATTTGGAGGAAGATTCCCTTGAAGCAAAATCAGCTGATGATGGCCCTCCATGGTCCTTTCAAGTTACAGTGAAGGAGATTGTAATGCTGAGGACTTTAAAGCAAAGGTAATTGGCACTCCAATGAAAATCTCAGTGTAGCTCTTGTTTGTCATTTCATCGGCAGTGACTAGGGTTTTAATCATGTTTGAGGATATTGGAGCTCAATGGTGGGTGCCCCCCAGCCGAGTTCAAGAAGCACAAGGCCAAGAACAAGTTTGTAAAGGGTACGAAAAACAATAGGGAATTCAAAAGGCTGGTGTAATGTTAGTACGTCACAAATCAGGAAGCAATGAAATCGTTATTTTAATGATGCAATGGTGTTTCCATTTTCACGGTAGGATTTTTTTTGTTGCTTTTGAGGAGCTCACGATAGGATTTTACTCTGATTTTCCAAGTTTTTGTTTTCCCATACTAGCTCTCAGGTTTGTAGTTTCCAACGATGCTAAAAACTTTTGCTCTGCAAACTTTGTTTTTGTATCATTTACCTGTTTCTTTCATTTTTCAGGCATATTTAGCATACATCCATACACATATTGGAAAATGAATGTAAGGCAAGCTTGATATTAGTCCTCCCAAGAACAATTTCCTCTAACACACATAAGCATGTTGAGATAAGATAGTTTTCAAAGATAGAAAGATCTTACGGAATATAAAGAAATTTTGCACCAAATATTATCTTGGTAAAAGATCAAGATGGTGTCACTATTCACCATAAGATGATATCTACATTTTTTTCAGTTCTTCATGCTTCACTTTTTTTTTTTTTTTTTTCCATTTATCTTTGATATGGGATATTCCTTGGTGTCTGGTAATGTAAGTCTTTCTTACCGAGAAAAAAATACAATTGATATTGTAAATTAAGAATAATCCTTATGCAAATGATAGTGTTGCTTCGTTATGACAAATTTCATAGGCTGCTCTCTCTTGGAAGTCAATACATAGAACTCTAATTTGAAAGTGATCATTGCACTAATGCCAACGTAATCTTCATTAGTCATTTTGACTCAGAGTCAGAGTTAATACGCTTGAATTGAAATATTAGTTCTTTGCAATCTGGGGGCAAGATTATGTAGTTCATTTCTTTTTGCAAATGTTACGTACAGATTTCAATACTCTCTATTAGACTTTTTATAAAACCACTATCTTTTGCAAGGTGGAGACAAGGTTTGAATTTTTTTTCTTTTTGTAAGTGTTATACAGATTTTATAAACTTCTCTAGACATTTCAAAAAGCTAACGTACATTTCAGTGCTTCATACATCATATACAATCAACAACAAAGTAATAAACAAGCCAAAAATGAATGCAGTCAAATCATTATTGGGCAAAGCAGAATCTAGCATATAGCAAAAACAACAGACTCCTTATTCAGTTAAAAAGCAAAAAAGAGGCTTTACACAGCTTATATGTTATAAAAAGTCTAGGATAGCCAAAGAAGTTCGAAGAGAAACTCAAAGAACAGAAACCTGAAGGTCTTTAGCAATCTTTCTTCAAGCGCAAGAATATTAAGATGGAAGCACAAGTAACAAAAGCATTTTAAGATTCCTTCTACTTAGCTGCTTCAGTACTTCCATCAAACAAGGTAGTGCAACATTACACGAGTATCACATATTTTGTGCTGAAAAGATCTATCAGATATATGCATGTCCCATAGGGAAACTTAGACACTTGATAATTGCATGATAATTATAACAGCCCATCTTAAAATGAGTGACAACATATGAACAAAACCTGAAATGCCCACAAATATAGATTACAAACAGTGCTCAACTTAGCGTTCCATGTTATATTAATAAGCCAACATGTTTCAATACATAAACAATCAAGCATAAAAATGTAATATTGCACAAGTATTCAAAACTTAAACAATTATGCAAGCCAAAACCATCAACAAAAAGGGAAAAAACCATACTTCCGCCACTTTTCCTCTTCATTGTCACTTGTAATTGGATTCAAATCAGATTTCTGTAGATGGATTTTATCACGCAACTTATCAATTATATCTGCAAAGATCACAAATTATAATTAAATAGAGAACTACATTGTTCCCATTATAATTTTTTAGCTACAATTTTGGATGATCGATAACAGCAATAACTGAATCACATGATAACCTGATGAATCAATCAGCTGCTCTCCATCCACCATCAATATGGGCACTTTTTTATAATCTGACCACTTTATCTCTTTTTTACTAATGGGATTGACCTCCATAACTTTGTATGGTATATCATAGTAGTCCAAGAATGCTGTGGTAAGCCAAAACAAAATCAAATTATCGTACATTCAAGAGGCAATGAAGGAAAGCAAATCCATGAACTGCATCATATAATCTTAAATAAACCATATTATATCTATAATTATAGTATTAACACGATTCTTGATCTGTTAAAATTGGAAAGGTTTAGTTAAATTATTGAATTTGAATTTCAAGAAATCTAATCAGAGAATGTTGAGTGCAGAGAATAGCTGTTGAAATAACAGTAAGGATCTGACTTACAACTAGATGAATAACAACAGAGAAATGTAATCATTAAGAGTTGTGAGAGAACAAAGGATGAATTAGTAGAAACGGATAAGTTATACAGACCTATGAAGTGAGAACAGAAAGCAAGTACATAATGTAAATAAGCAGCTCAAATAAGTAGAAATACACAAGGGACTCGTGAAGGTAAGCTGCTGAACTTGATAGGGCTAAAAAAAGGCCTTAACAAACCATTCTGCTCCAAGACCCCTCCCATGTAACATTTCTCTGCAAAATCATTCCATCACTCTTTCAAAGAACATACACACATCACACCCCATTTTAGGCTTGGAATGTAATGCATCCAGCAGCCCATCAATTGCAGCCTTTGCCTAAGAACTTTACAATCAATTCAAGGTCTCAGCATATGAATTCACAGGATCTTTTTTCATAATAGTTTTCATTTTGGACACACTATCTAAAAGTATCTTGCATTTATGGAAAACTGTATTTGACAAGGCTCTTGAACACAAATAAAACTCAAAAGATTTTATGGGTTTGTTGGGTGAACAAAACTAACACAATCATTAAACATCACAACAATCTACAATACAAACTCTGCGTAGCTCAGAAGATCTTGACCAGATTATTACAATTAATTAACTACTGCAATATTTGTAGAATTCAGTTAATTGATAACCAATGACTGATAAGTGGCAAGCATAAATGTTAATGTCTTCAGCTATTAATGGTCACTTTATGTTAATGAACTATTACTATTAGTAAGAAGTTCATAACATAAACAAACCATTTGGTAGGATGGAATAGAAATTTCATTCTTACCTTATTCTCAGTAAAATTAATATTCCACTATTTAGTTGATCCAGTGGCAGGAATAAAACAAGGAATAAAAAAATCAGCTCCTTCATGGTATTTTTTTTCTTGATTATCAAGGAATAATTATTTCAAGATATACATATTTTTTTATATTTATCCTTACCTAAACCAGATATGATCAAAATCGTATTCTGGTCAAACACAAACCCGGTTTAGATGAAACTTTGGGACTACAAAGTAAGGATGGCTAGACATGTTCATGATCTAAATTGAATCGGTTTAGGTCGAGACATGGACATTTTTTATTTTTAAGTATTTTGCTTTAAAAACTTATAGTTATATAAAAAATGTCCATGTCTCGACCTAAACCGATTCAATTTAGATCATGAACATGTCTAGCCATCCTTACTTTGTAGTCCCAAAGTGCGACAGAGCAAGTGAGGAGAGACAGAAAGAAAGAGGGAAGAAGAAGGAAGGGGAAGGTCGGGCAGCTGTTGGCTGGAGGTTGGCCGGAGAATTGATGCCAGAGATGGAAACCAAATAGCCTCTCTACAATTTTCCTCCATTATTGAGGAATATAGTGGTGTGAAGGAAGAGGAGGCATGCACAAGCTGAGTAAATTAACCGCTGTCGTCACTGAAAGAAATGTATAAAATTGAAGCAAGCAAATCATTTCTTTTTCTTTATTGATGTTGATTCCTTACTTGTATGTACCGATTTTGAGAAAAATCGGCTGAAATTTTAGGTGAGGAATAAATGGGGCAAAATCAGAGCTATGGCTCCAGCTGGCGAGGAAGGAAGAGAAAGGAGAGAGAAGGAGGAGGAGGAGGCAGCGGCGCATGATAGGCTGAGTGGTGCATGGAGGAGAAGTTGAGCGGCGTGGAGAAGAGAGCGCACAACAGGGAACTCGTGCCATGCAAAGGAGAAAGGAGAAGGGAGGAGGAGAGGGGAGAAGAAAAGAAGGGAGAGCAGCGCATGTAGGAAGGAGGCTTGCGACAGGATAGAGAAGCCTATGAGAAGAGAGAGAGAAAGGACGCGCGGCAGAGGAGAGAGAAATGTATGGTTCGGGTACCTTGGAGCATCCCTTTTCATAATTTGTAGGGTATAAGGTTGAGACAAGTATCCCCTAACCCTATTTTTGGTATGATTTAGTATCTAACGTGTTCTGACTACTATTTGAAAATTTTACTAACATACATGTTATTTTTATATACTCTATCTTTTTATTCTATACATGAATGTATGTTTTACTAGTTTGATGGTTTTTGACGGGTATTTATGATTTTGGATGGTTTTGTAATTTGTGGATGCCCAGACGATATATATATATATTTGTGATCCGTATGTTGTGAAATCATGAATTAGGCCTCGTATCAATCCACATGCATTTGCCGGGGGTAGGGTCATACGGGACCGCGGTGGTCCGAGACCCACAGGGGTTGATTGTGATCCGAGGTATGAGATTTTGTGGTACCACTCTCGACGAGGAGACTTAGTCCCAATGGGGATATATATGATATGTAGCCCCCTTCCGTCAGCAGGAAAGTTAAGATGTTTCATAGTTGACCTACCTCATTATATATTTAATGAGAACCATTGTAAGGAATTGAGGGAAATTAATATATTCGAACATCATAATATACAACTAAACTTAATGTTGCACCCGAAATTGCGGGTGGAAAAACATAGTAAGCAAGTTCCCAGTCTATGGGAGACAAAGTACATTGATGGTTTTGAGCTGCTAGCCTAAATCGCAGTCAATATAACTAAGGTTACCGAACAAGTGTAACCCTTCCTTAAATTGGTCTATAATCTTTGGCTCTCTAATTTCGTGTATACTTTGTATTTCTACATATATTTGTGTGGACTATGATTTGAGATGTGTGGATTGGCCCATGAATGGGCAATAGGAATGTCTCATATATATGGATGTGTTAAGCCTCGAAACATGTTTTATATTTATATGATTTGATTCCAATTTCCTTTGATTTTAACATGTGAGGTTATGAGATTTGGATCTGGATTATGGTTTGTGTCCCATTTGATGTGGTGATAGTCGCGATTATGTGATGTGACTTCAGATTATATGATATGATATCGTCTATGAGATTTAACCGAATCGTTATTTGTTATGATTATATTATGGAGGGATTGTTTGATACGAACAATGATTTAGTACGAGACATCTCCTCGATTTTCAGTGATTTTGACGAACCTTGTGGTTTGTTTTATATATTTATATGTGACATCTCATTTCGTCTGATTTATATGTACTTTTTATATGATGATACTTGCTGAACTCTCGGCTCATATTTTTTTATTTTATCCCATTAGACTAATGGCATGAATATGCTTGCAGAAGTTCGGTCGTAATCTGACGCAGCATATCTTTATCAATGAGTGGATATTTATGTTGGTTATGTTTTAAATCTCGGGGGTGTATTATGATTGTTGTTTATGATTAAATGAGGGCCTTGGTCCATGTATGAGGCATCTTAGAGTTGTTATATTATATTGATAAGTTATTACGTCAGATACCTCCCTTGTGATGTATCAACAGCAGGTCCTATGCTATAATGTTTGGATTTATATTCGATGAGGTCCTGTGCGGGTTTTGATGCATTAGGTCCCGTGTACATATGGATTGTCACACTCGAGTTAGGTTTGTCGTTATTGACGTTGTTTATTAGAGTTGTATATTATTGTGGATTATTATTATTGACTTGCGTATTTGTGCCGGGGACATAATAGGGTTGACCATGCCTGACAACATTTGGAGTGGTCATCTCCATCTTACAGCTGAAAATGAAGTTTTTAACTAAATATGGGGTGGAGAAGTTAAAGAAGACTAGGTCAATGGATGAAGTTATTACTTAATACAAATCAACGACTCAACTCTTCCGCAAATAGTAGAAGAGTTCGACCTTTGGGATGGGGATAGATGGGTGTAGGTATTGGTGGGGCTTGCGTAATGTAGTTATAGTTAAGACTATATTAAAGTAGCGCTTTATTTTTTTAAGATCTACTGAGATGTCAAAGACAAACTGGGTTGTCCCTAGGTCAGGGTCTGAAGTAAAAATTAATAGAATTTCTACGGATAAATGTAGAAGTTTTTGCCTTAACACGAGCTGGCACGTTAGATATTTTAATAAAGATGATAGTTCACAAGTTGAGTCTTATTTTTGAAAGCAAACCTACCAAACAGAAAAGACAAAACTACTCCATGGAAAAACTTGTGACAATTCTAGAAGAAATCAAAAAGTCAACCAATGCCGGCTTCATTAAAGAGGTCAACTACCCAAACTAGTTATCCAACATCATTCTAATAAATAAAAGAAATTGATAATAGAAAATGTGCATCGACTTCACAAACGTGCATAAAGTATCTTTAAAAAACATTTCCCACTCTCAAGAATCGACCAACTAGTAGATTCAACATTCGTATACTAGCACTAAGTTTCATGGATACTTATCCAGGGTATAACTAAATCTGAATGAATATTAAAAATAAAGAGATGACCCTATTCATGACAAGCCAGGAAACTTATAAGCATAAAGTGAAGCCTTTTGATTTGAAAATACTGGCGCCATATAATAGAGGCTGATGAATTAAAAATTTGAACAACAAATCGGAAAAAATATGAAAGTGTATGTTAACAACATGTTCGTTAAAAGCGTACTTGCCAATGATTGTATTAAAGATCTGATAGTGATGTTCAATATACTTCGAACATATAGAATGCAGTTTAACTTGACCAAATATGTTTTTGGGGTAATTTCAAGCAAGTTCTTGGGTTTTATGATCTTTCAATACGAAATAGAGACCAACTAGAAGAAGATTAAAACAATTACAAATATGGAGCCTCCTAGGACATTTAAAGATATCTAATGGCTAATCGGTGAACTTGCAGGCCTATCTCGATTTATTGTCAAGACAGCTGCGTAGTACTTATCATTCTTCAAAGCATTAAGAAGAACAAATGCAAACAGTTTCTGATGGACGGATAAGTGCCAATAAGCATTATAAGACTTGAAGAAATACTTGACACATCTGCCTTTGTTAACTCATCCTAAGTAGGATAAGGATCTATATATCTACCTAACCATTTCAAAAACAGCTATGAGCAAAGTTTTAATCAGGGAAGAATCAAAAATATAATGAACAATGTACTATGTTAGCAAAATACTAGCCGACTTTAAGACTTAGTATGCAAGAACGGAGAAGGCTACTTTAGCCTTAGATTTTGCTATAAGGAAACTCCGGCCATAATTCTAAGCCTATAAAATCATGGTCCCAATAGATCAACCACTAAAAAGAATTCTGCAAAAATTAAAATATTCAAATGCTTGATCAAGTGATCAATTGAGTTAGGCGAATTTGATATAAAGATTTAGCCTAACCCATAAAGGATTAAGCCCTTATAAACTTTATTGTCAAAACGACTCTAATCTCAAATGAGGCAATTGAAGAATCTTCCGGGGCTATGATAAACACATCATTGCCCAGGAGGACACTACACGTGGATTAAGTATCTTTCCAAACACGTAGTGGAGCTAGAATTGTCCTGACTTCACCTGAAATTACTAAGATTAAGTACTCGATCACATTTGAGTTCCTAGAAACCAAAAATGTGACAGAGTGTAAAGCTTTACTAATCGGTCTAATGTTGACCAAAGAATGTTCCGTCAAGAATCTTTCTATAATGATTTTGAGCTAATTGTCAATCAAGTATTGGCTAACTTCGAAACTACTGATCCAAAACTAACCAAATATCTCCACAAAAACTAAGCTCTTTTTTATCTTCCTCAACAGATTCGAGATCATCCACATCTCTAGAGAAAGTAACTGGAAAGCCAACTGTATTTCTAAAATGGCAACATCAAGCTGCCCAGAACAATATGCATGGGATATGCAAGAAATCCTCCAAAGATCAATTATTAAGGAGCAAGATGAAATTTTTTATGTGACTGATAAAACAGTTTGAATGAGCTCTTCTTTAAAGTACCTTCATGGCAGAGCTACTAAATGATCCAGCAAAGGTAAAGCAAATCACAAAAATCGCTGGTTGGTACACTATAGTGGATGATTTACTGTACAAAGGGGTTATTCAATACCCTATAGGCATTACTTGAATTGGATGGAAGCTAACTATGCCCTCAGAGATGTGCATCTCAACATATACAGAGCACATAAGAGAAGAAAGAATTTAGCTTTCAAATTTATAAGATAAGGTTATTATTGGCCAATAATAAAGAAGGATACTATGGAGTTTGTCAAAAAATGTGATAGCTTTCAGATCCATGATAATGTCCCCAAGCAACTGCACACGGAATTCCGAGCCTAACAAGCCTCCCCAGCCGTTTTCACAATAAGGGTTGGATATACCAAGTTTTTGTCTCTACTGACAACTCAAAGAAAATTTATTATCATTACAGTTGATTACCTCACAAATTGGATAAAAGACTCTCCACTAGCCAGCATTACCAAACAAAATGCTAGAAAATTCATATGCTAAAGCATTATTTGCAAATTTGGGATATCAAAGGTTACAATCCCCAACAATATTTTTCAATTCTAGGGTAAAAGGTTCACAAAATACTATAAAGGCCTAGGTGTCTAAATGGTTCACACATCAATCTTATACCCACGGATAAATGGAGAGGTAAAGGTAACCAACCAAATGATCATCAATGGTTTGAAGACCAAGCTAGACAAGACTAAAGTGCTTGGGTTGACGAACTCCCATCTGTGCTTTGGGCTTACCAAACAATTTCAAGAAAACCCACTCAAGAAACACCTTTTATCTTATGCTATGAAACAGAAATGGTAATCCCAGTGGAAATCGGATTGCCAAGTTACCAGGTGGAGAATTTTGCTCTAGATTAAAATTTTCAGCTTCTCACATAGAATCTGGATCTCTTAGAGGAAGCTAGAGAAGTGGTTCATATTCATGCGGCAACCTACCAATAAATGATCACTCAATATTATAAAAGAAAAGTAAAGGCGCAAATGTTTGAAGTTGGCGACTTAGTGTTAAGAAACATCGAGACCATTGGAAAGCTTGTACATAGAAATAAGTTGTCCCCAACATGAGAACGACCATTTTTAGTGTTCACAATATTCTGAAACGAGGCATATAAACTGTGCATCCAAAACGGAAAGGTTATCCCATGCACTCGGAACGTCCTTCACTACAAAAAAATATTATCAATAAAGAGGCCAACCTAAGAGCTTTGAAGTATGCTTTACCCATCGCTTTGGATTGCTTGAGTGATGGAAACCTTTTATTTATTATCAATAAATATGATTTTTTGTACAAATTTGCAAGTGTGCATGTATATAAATTGCTAACAGGTACATTAATATAACCACGAATGACCCAAAGTCAAGTAGTTAGTTTTGATAACCTGTTTATTAAAATTCATCGACCCAAATGGGTAGTCAATGTGTAGGTTCAAGTAAATTGTACAGCCCCAACCATGGTCACACACCCCAAATACAATAAAACTCAAGGGTTTGAGAACAAAACATTAGACACCCTTTTGAGAGGTCTAATATCAGGTGGGTTGAGGTCCTCTAAGACTCAATTACCAACATAATCACCCGACTTATTAAACCTCAAGAACGCTACATGTGTGAAATTGACGACGAACCTCTCAGCAGGACATGCGCGATTAGTCATACGATCAAGGGCTATGGTCCTCTCTCACGAGCAACGATAGTCTAACGACATAGCTAGGAATTAGATCAACCATCATATGATCAAAGAACCAGAATTTATATGCTCGGGGACTAGACCTCACAATCTACTTTCATATATGAGAATCAATTCTAGTTATATAGTGATGTAAACAGTTCGAGAAATATTCATTATAGTACAAATTATATCATTTGATTATAAATCTATGAAACTATGTTACAAATTAAGCGATGAGAAATTTGATAGCATAACCCAGCAGCTAATTTTTGACTCTAGAAACAGGGTCCTAAGGATCCAATTGAGCCTTGAAATCATTAACTTCTAAGGCTAAAACAATTTTAGAATTCCTCACATCTAAACAGCCGATAAGAAAATTAAAAGTCATCAGAGAAGTTATCCTCCTGCAAAGATTAATGCCTTTAATAAATCGAGTATCTAGCAAAGGATAAAGCTCTTCTAGTTGAACACTCCTTCTCAACGTCTCCTCAAACTTTAGACAATCTGCCAGCCATCCCTTGGCAACGTATTCAGCCATAAAGGCCTGTCAATCTACCTTAATAACCCTATCCTCGAATGAATTAGCTCTTTCTTCTATAGCAATAACTTGATCTTCAAGCACATTATTTCAGATTCCCATGTTTTGAGCTCTGCTCATCCACTTGGCCAATTCTTTTCCTAGGTGGATCAATCCTTAAGACTCGACGCCCTGACTTCGATAGCCATTGCTTTACATACTAGGGCCCTAATTACAACCGGGTCAACATATGATCTTGAAAGGCATGCAATTTCTTGATCATAAAAGAAGAGCTTGTACTTGATTTGTTAGCTCTAAGGACTACAAAAAAGCATGTTAGAAATAAGTAATTAAGTAATAGAATTAAAGTCAAATGACAAAAACGTACCTCCCGAGTGAAAAAACCCTCTCCTGCAATGGAGTCAAATGAAGGTCCAGTGACATCAAGGTTTGGAGATGATTAAAGTCACCAATAAAGGAGTGGCAAGGTTGGCTAAAATACTGGGTTATCAAAGCCCAGAGCTCCCTTTGAAATATCAACCTCTTTGCCACTCGGAGAATGGGATACCGATCAAGTCTCAATATTCTTTGCAACCAAGGTTCATCCATAATGCCTACCGGTCCTAAGGAGTTAGAGGTTAGAACTTCCACTGCTAGTCCAAATGAAGAAGGAGAGCTAAGAATGATGGGGAGCCCATATTTAGCAATAATGAGAGAAGCAACGGTTGGCACACTCTTACCTATGAAGTGATGCAAAGAATCATACTCCTCATCTAACAAAATGATTGGAATCTTCTTATCATCACACAAAACAGGCATCCTTTCTGAGGAGCTCACTGAAAAAGAGGTGAGGACTGGAGTTAAATATTGCATGACTTCCTCTGCTCTCATCTTGACTCTTACTTCAGCCACACATTTGGCAAAAATAGCATCAATCTCCCTTAAAACTTCATCAATATTAGAAGCAACTAGTGAAGTTGCCAAACAATCGCTTGACTGGCCAATGACAAAGTGAACCCTTTGGGGTATACCAAATACAATGCCCCTTCTCCTTTTCAATGGACAAGGAAGCAAGTCAACAATTGCATCACCCCCGAAAGTAGTATATCAATCAACTTAACCAAGGCAAAGTGGGTGAGAAAGCTATCACTATCACACAACTTGGCAATATGTTTTTTCACAAGGTCTACACGAGGTCTGGTACAAAAGAATTTGTTTTCGCTAACCAAACCGGAATAAGCTGAATTCACGTGAGCCCAATTATTTGATAATATCCAGTCAGGCGAAACTTTAACAAAGACAATTGATCCTTCCAGTTTTCCATGAAGTCGGGATTTTCTATAATTATTTTAAAATCCTTTTTAGGAGTTAAAGAAATCCAATCATTTTTCTAATTAGAATGAAAAATAGCCTTTACCATCTTGGCATTTAATTTAAACTCATGATGTTGGAAAATGATATATAGGGACAACAAGCATTGGATGGCATTTAGATGGAGCCGTATGATAATAATCTCTAGGGCCTCCATTTTCTCTACAAATTCCCTAGCACTAGGGTTGTGAAGTTCATCCTTTAAATGGACTTCATATATTGTAATTAAGTCATCATAGGGAGAGCAAGCCGTCTCATCTAGTAAAGGTACAACAAATGGAATGATAATCAAAATGTCAAAACTACTGCAAATATCAAGTATATTAGATAATGACGACATGAAGCAATGCCGATAACATTCCAAAGAGTGCCTCGTGGAGTTATTGTTAACAGCAAGAGACAAGATTGTGGGCCTCTCAAAACTTAGGATTTAAAAATTTTTGTTTCGTGAAAGAGTAGAAACAAGAAGAAGAAGGATCAACTCAGATTTAAATGATGGAAAGAAAACACCAGAATTTGAAAAAAAAAACGATTAAAGTTTGGAAACGATGCGATTTGAGGAAAATATTGATCCAAACAACATGCCTTTTTCCTTAGACCTTTCATGTTAAGACATGTTTCCCACTGCATTCAAAACAATCAAAACACCATGTATTGATAAATGGCAAAAATGGGATTACAAGCGGCGCATCACATGTCTCGAAGAGAAGGAAGTCGTTTGATGCAACATTAAATACGTCATCAATGGGTCATCTTAGTCACAAGAGTCATCATAGTGCTAACGCCATCCAACTTGCCATTCAACCATCTATTCAAATGCAACAAAAATGCAAATCTAATTGGTCCGAGGAGGCGAATTGATTAGGCTCTTAAAAGTCTAATTATTTACTTAAGGGTTCAAGTTTGTCAGAAGGCTGAATGGTCAGATTTTATTAAAATAAAAAGTCAGTTATCAAATTATTACTCAAAATATTCTCAAGCATCAAGATCAAGAATTAAGAAATTTTATCCAGATTTGTTGATTAATCAAAACTTTCGATAACTTTACATTTACATGCGGATGTACACAAATCCAAATACAAAAAGAACAAATTAAATGATACAATCCAAACATGATAATGAAAAACTATTCGCTTTTTATCCATTCTTGGTAACAATAATGTACAAAATACATTTTGACATGAAAATACTAAGCCAATTGGCTTGATAAAAAAAGAAAAACGTCAAGGTGACAAATCTCATTAGCAACGGTAGAAGATTCATCATGCCTCACTCCAACACCAACTCATTTAAATGGAGAGAGCAAAGGCAACACCCAACTAGACGACTTATGCAAAATGATGATGGGCAACCCAATGCCAACAGGGAATATATCTTAGCACATATGCTAGTCCCATCAAAGATGGACGCATGAGCGAGGATATACCCAGAGGTATAAGGTTCCACTAGTATTACCTAGGTATAAAACCAGTCCAGTTGACGATGCTACACAAAAGAAAAAAAAAAACCAAAATGACTTCCTCTATAAAAGAAGGAAACTAAGATGGACTTTATCAATGACATCCAACAAAACACCATGGCATCAAAGTCATCTCTCTTCTATCTAGTATAAAAGGTCCACCAAGCAAGGAAAAGATGGAAAGATCCCGCCAAATCCATTAGTAGCTATGGCATGTAAACTAAATGAAGAAGATGATATGAGAGATTAGATCTTTTTCTAGCAAAAAATGAGCTGGGAAATGGAAGTGTTTTGAAGCCAAAGCTTGCAGTTGATGGTTAAAGAATATCTTCTGAAGCAACAGGATGGCAAGATTTGATTGATGAAACTAATTAGTATTGATTATGCACTAACTTCGAGTCCATTGAGAAGAAACATTTGAATAGTGCAAGGGGTGGGATAATTTATTCCTTCTTTCTGGCATCTTCGAAGCTTGAATTTAACCTTCAGGTATGGAGTAACAATTAGACTATCGCAGTTGATTAACACAATGAACTCATGGACAAGGTCAGAAAGATAAAAGTACTAACCAGCCCATTAAGCCTAAACTTAAAGGACATAGAGTTCGATCTTAATCCAATTTTAATCAGAATAAATCAAAATTTGATGGGTGACTCGGTGGCATTGTAGCTGAATGGTCATTAAAAAAATTTGGTCATGGGCTTGAATGGCTAGATATCCAAAAATCAAACCAAGCGGTTAACCTAAGTGATTAATCTAACTGAGTAGTTTGTATACTATATAGTTAGCTTAGACAAAGGTCTTTGAATTGACCAATGATAATTGCTCATCACCATTGGTTTAATTGCTTCAAAAAAATCCCACAATCGAAAAGTACACAAGGGTAGTTAAACTAATTAGTTTTCAATTGGAATAACTACTTAGATTATGGCCGGTTATTCCTATTCAGAAAATCACCATCAAACGATGATGTGGCTATAAATATGCCCCACTTCTCCAAAAAGAGGGATAAATTTCAAAAAATAAGGAACAAAGTATAGTCCTCTAATATACTTGTTTGTCCACAAAATATGGAACAAATCTCTCCATCTCTCTCGCATACTCATAACCTCTCCCATATTCCAAATTTACTAACTTAAGTGTCGAAAGATATATAGGAAAGTGAGTTTGGATTTCATTCAAGATTCTTATTTGTTGTTGTGATGTACAGGATTTGAATAAAATGTTCGACAATTCGGCCCAAATTTATTTACGCATCACTTCTAACATTAAGGAACAAGATAATATCAATCTAGAAAGGATTTATCCGATAGAGAATCTTAACATATACAGCTAATCACGAAATATGCGACAGTTGCCACTTTTTCATGAGAATTTACCCATCATAAAGATGCATAGAGGAACCGATTCATATATCCTTTTCAATGCAATCCAAGCCAAGATTGGCCGTCGTCCTGGTTGGTCTCCATTTTAATTGGCACGTTCGCTAATTGCTACCATTTTCTTTTTATTGATTCAACCGTCGGAATATTCTGCATAACCCTTAAGCAGTTGAATCATATGTGATTTGCATTAATCGCTCATCAATTGAATTGCCTCATATCAGAAACTCGTTTTTCGAACCATTGAGTCAGAGATAAAAAGAGAAGGATAAACAAGAAGCACGGACAGAACATGGAAGAATACCTTTAACTTTATTGCAGAAAGGACATGCTTCGTACTGGTAGAGAACAACGTCCTTCGGAACGAGTTCTGGGGGCGGCGGTTCCTTGGCGTAAACATCCTCAGAGATCACGCTAGCACCCGCTAATGAGATCAGAGCTCCAGCGACTCCAAGAGACGCTGCTCGTCCCCAACTGCCAGATAAGAACCGGAACCACTGGCGGCGGACAGCGCAACCTGCTACGCTACCGTACAAAGCCCCCTGAAGGAGACGGTGTTGGATGCCTAAGGTGGTTCCGCCTGTCACGACCTCGAATCTGCCTGTGGCGAGGGCTCGAAATAGAGTGGGAGAAGCCAGAGTCGAAACTCTTCTCATGTTTGCCAGAATTTTCAGGCTATGCAAAAGTAGCTCGGAAATCTTTACAACGTGTTCGGGGTTTGCTCCTCAGTTCCTGTGATTCGGAAATGGTAAAATCATAGCTAATCAAAACGGCCGCCAAGTCGACGTGGTATATTTAGGTAGAAAAAAATGATCTCTTCTTTTCTTTTTTTTTTTTCCCTAAAATTTTATATGGTATAATTAAAATTTATTAAATGGGTATGATACAAAAAAAAAAAAAAAAACAGATTTGGTTAATTGTTTGGTTCATCCATGGTTACAAGTGACAATAACATGTCCTGTCCTTAATTATGGTTTTACAAATATAATT
>JAODPA010117364.1:6289-16964 GCA_025585075.1 Nepenthes mirabilis
ATAATATAAATATTTTAATATTATAATATATATCCTCGTCTTTGTTCGGGGAGCATAATTGTTAAGTAGTTAAGAGCACTGAAGTGCAAGCAAAGATTTCCAGATCTCGCCGCCATCGTCCACTGCGGAAAAGCGTAGTTGGCAAGCAGCAAGAAAACTGAAGGGTGAGAAATGGTTTTCAGTAACGATTCGTCGTTCTCTTTCTAGATTTCGTCGACATTATCCCAAATCCGCTAATTGTAATGATTAGACATAGAAATATCAGTCGGTTCATGTTGATCTTAGGCCATTGTTGATATCAAGCTATTTCCATTGAATTACTTACTGTTTTTGTTTTCCGGCCTGGCTACCGTTCATCTGACTCGCCAAAATTTCCACAGATTGAATGGCTGTTCCAGTTGAAGAAGCTATTGCTGCCTTATCTACGTTCTCATTGGAGGTTCTCTCTCTTTCTCTCGCCTACATGTTTGGTCGTCAATGCAGCGTCTTATGTCATTTTAACCGGTGAACCTTTACCTTCTACCCTGTATCTTGCTATAATTTAGGCGTCATAAGTCGATCACTTTCTTGGTATTTAATTGAGCTTTGCGTCTTTGAAACTCAAATTGTGTTAGTTTTTTAATTTTTCAATATTATTTGAACAATGAAATGATTTTTTGGTCATTTGCGTAATTTGTAATTTTCTCCAACCAGTGAACTGAGTTTGATGAATACGTTGAATTTTTGGCAAAATGATTGTGTTTGCAAGAAGTCCTAGTGAATATGTAAGCTGAATTCCATGTATATACCTCAAGTTCAGAATGAAACTGCTCGACGTTTTGTCACTTTTTGGAATGGAATCGACTTTGTAGGATGACCAACCTGAGGTGCAAGGGCTAGGAGTTTGGGTGTCTGCAGATAGGGGTGCAACTACCAGTCCCATTGGTAAGTATTCCGATTTGTTTTTGTCTCGAATAACCCCAAGTTTCAAGGGGATTATATTCTACCTTTGTGGATGAATATTTAAGCTAAGCATTTCTAAATCTGCATCATGGAACGTTATTTTGAAATCTGCCTGATTTCTCTAATGATAGTAATTAGTGACAAAGCAAAGAATTTGTTTAATTGTTTTTTGTTCTGTTGTGCAGAGTACAGTGATGTTGCTGCATACCGCCTTTCTCTAGCTGAAGATACAAAAGCTCTTAATCAATCGGTATGGAGTCCCTTCCCCCATATTGTTCCTGGGAGATTTAGATTGTTTGTACTTGCAAGTATTTTTTTCCCAAATAAATGAGATTCCTTGAAAATTTACTTTCAAACATGTTGATTATTGTAATTATTTAACATGACAAATGCAGAATTCTCTTATCAAAGTGGGGAAGGAGATGGCATCTGTACTGTATACATATCGCAGTTGTGTCAAAGCACTTCCACAGGTATGTGTTTCATTTCAATTTATTACCAACTTGGACATTACCTTTCTCATTTGAGCATGTGGCTGCATGGCTGCATGCGTTCTTGGCATTGCATGGGTGGGTGGATGGAAGTATATGTAAATTTATTATAGCTAAAGTATATTGGAATAGTAAGGTCAATGTTTTGTATATTTATTTTACTCTTGTGAAAGAAGACTGGTGCAGAAGTTTTGCATTACCATTATTTCTTAAGTTATTTGGTTCTTTGTTTAATTCTTTGAATGATATTTTAGGGTTTGGAAAGCTGTGAGAGAATTATTTTTCACCTTTTCTTTTTCGTTTTCCTAGGCAGTTTTCCTGCACATGTTCATATCCATTTTCACTCATTCAAGTTTGTCTGTTAATGCCCTTGCCCCTCTCAGAATTGCCAGCTACAGTGTGAAAGAAGGTCTATGAGAATGAAGGTCAAGTGCAATCTACCGTGGAAATTGAGTCTAGTAGAGTTGAAGCTAAAGTTATCTAGCCTAGTTATTTTCTTCTGATTGGTATGCTATTTAAGGTAATGCAATTTTTGGATGTAGGACTGAAATCCATAAGCTCCAACTTCGTTTATTCTACTTTAGAGGGCACTTACCTCTATTAATCTTGATCATATGCCATGTCCTGCACATCAGACTGGATTCTGGATTCTAGTTATTAAATATAATTGTAGGGAAATCTGTGACAGTTTTCATCACATGGAGATAGTGAATAGCTGGGTAGGGATTCCAGTGGCCCTTGGAAATGGTACAAATAGTAGCATAGCATTGTTATCCATCTCACGAGGGCTAGTTTTGTCTATAGAAGATCCTTTGATAACTTGACTTTTTTGGCATCCATGTGAACTGACGTCAATCTGGACCATGAGAGAAAAGATATATTCTGGACTTCTGTTTTGTGCTCTAATTTTCTGCATCTGCTATGGCTATATGTTCATGAGATGTAGACATAATTTGGCAGCTTCCTGATGCTATGAAACATAGCCAAGGTGAATTATATCTGGAGACATACCAAGTTTTAGATCTGGAAATGAGTCGTCTTCGTGAAATTCAACGTTGGCAGGCATCAGCTGCATCTAAGGTATGAGTTTGCATGCCCATTCTTTTCAGCATCCTTTTCCTAACAATCTAGCTGATATTTACTTTCTGATTCTTGTGTGGTGTATCATCCTCATCCTCTGATGCAGCTAGCAGCTGATATGCAACGGTTTTCAAGGCCTGAGCGACGTATTAATGGACCTACTATAACTCATCTATGGTGCTTGGCTACTTCTTTATTTGTCCACATTTGTGTATAATATGTTTACGAATTCCCATCACATTATCATCCATCACACAAGTCACGGAGTGAAATATTCATGATGTGCTCCTCCTTTTGGTCATTTTTTTTTCAAGATCAATGAATCTTTTCTGTTGTTTCGGGTAATAGAACTTTTATTAAATGAAGCAAAATGAGGAAAAAAAAAAAGTCAAACAAACACTTCAATCCACACAGACCAGTGGCTCATTAACATTCTGGTGACCATAAAATGATTCCTTATATAAAACCTGCTAATAATTTATTGAAAGCCACACCCATGGAAATTCCTATGAAAACAACTAGCAAAAGTCGTCATCCCATTGGACCTTTCTTCTCCCTTTTCATCTTTGATGTTCCGCTGGAGGAGAAACTCCTTTCACATCCCTTGCATAGTGACTCTATGATTTACTGGATTCCCCAATCTTCTGCAGCTGCCTGGACCCCTCTCATTCTGGATTACTATCAAGTTTATTATTGGCTACTGTGGTTACTTGTGACAATTGACAAATAAAAGTAATGTCTTACCTTGGACTCTTCTTGGTCTTCTAAAAATAACTTACTAGGACTTGTTGCCTCCAAAACATGATAGGCATTATAAAGCTTATGAATTTTCTTTGTATCTCATCCATCTCTGATTCGCTGCTAAATATTAGTGATTGAGGTCGGCTTGTATAACAATACGATTTATTTCTCTCTTACAAGTTTGAGAAGAACATTAGTAAATGAGTGTGACTCTTTCCATATTACATAATAAGATTGTAGAATATTTGTTCTTTGTAATTTGTATCATTTTTAGAATCATCAGAAATTAATTAATAGTGGAGCCTTTTATAAGCACCTGTTTTCTTTATAAAGATTCTTAAGAACATAGGGCACACTTGTTTTATCAGTGGAATTATAGAGAATATATTTCTCATCTCCTTTATTCTTGTTTCAATTTTAACATTCCCTGTCTTGTATTTGGATTTGCACATAATAGGAATAACAATGGCTAGATATGACTAGATTTTCCTTTTGTGTTTTACGTTCCTGTGATGGTTAAGTGCAGGATAGTTGGGAATTTTGAAGTGTTAATGCCTGTTTTATGAAAAAATAAATTTATTCTCCATGTACAGTGAATATGTTTTAGAAAATAAAGTGAAATCAAGGCCATTCTTTATGGGTATGTGATGGTGTTCCTACTACAATTTAGGTTTTCTAAGATTATCTGATTCCCTAGATTGCCAAATCAACCAGACACATTTAAGGACATTGATAAGAATCAGACTCCTCTTTCTTCATTTCCATTACTGATGACAAACACCTTAGTTCAATATTGCTCCTATGTTTTGTATTCTTGTTTTAAAAAAATATTGTTACTATGCTAAAGGTCCATGTTGAAGCTACTGGATGTGTTGCTGCAACTTGATCATCTTAAAAATGCAAAAGCAAGCATACCTAATGACTTCTCTTGGTACAAGAGGTATGTTCAGTTAATCATGTTATCTATCAGACCCTATATCAATTAAGTTATGGTCTGGTGCTATTCTTTTAATGTTCTTCAAGTTCAAGATCTGATGTGATCATGCTAGTAAAGGAGCATAGCTAGTCAGACATATTCTCTATCCTCTCTTCTTCTGGTTCTCTGCAATGAGGCAACTTGGCTGTTGATGTGTTCTTTATTGGTCTTGATTATCTTGGGTTTCTTATGAGATTCATGCTTTTCCTATGCATGTGTTGCTTTGATGTGGAAATTTAGAAATAAAAACTGAAACTCTAATTGTACAGAGAAAAAAATCACAGAGGTGCACTGAGAATAATTAGGG
The DNA here is from genome assembly GCA_025585075.1 of Nepenthes mirabilis. Classification (NCBI taxonomy): domain Eukaryota; kingdom Viridiplantae; phylum Streptophyta; class Magnoliopsida; order Caryophyllales; family Nepenthaceae; genus Nepenthes; species Nepenthes mirabilis. Next base: position 10,827 of record JAODPA010117364.1, read on the forward strand.
GCAAAATCCGCATTATATGTGGGTGCCAACCTGTGTTATCTTTCTCTCTATACTTAATTTTCTCTCTAGCAAAGTCTAAAGAAAACCCAAAGGCTCTTGTGTAAATTATGCCATTCATAGATTTGCTTTGGATCTCTCATTAGCTTTTGCTTCCTGTTCTTATTTTTCAAGAACTATAACAGGTTATGAAGCTGCAGAATTAATAGGTGCAAAGGCTGTGCAGTATATAGGATACTTTTTGCTTAACATTTAAAGCCAGAGCCTTGTTTCAAGGTTCCTCTTATATGTAATCTGTTTTTGGAGATCTTGGGCATTATTATTATATTTGAGTCTTAAAAAGAGGATTTGAAAACTCACCTATTTCAAAGTTTCATCTACAAATGTCTGACTCCCATCTCAAGGGAGAGTAAATAATAAACGTTGAACTTTTTTGTTGCATATGAGGAAAGTAATTATGAAGTGGCAGACTGTTCCTCAGAATCAAGAACTTTCGTAACAAAGACCTGGTCATGGCAGTAGAAATAAAGAAAATAAAAGAAAATAAATGGTTCTTCAGCAGTGTGATTAGAATTTTGGACGGATTAGGGAAAATCTTGTATCCATCTTGTGGCAGTTAAAAAAATAATTCGAGCATGACCATAGTTATTCATGCTATCCATACCCCCTCACTCTGGCTGCATCGTAGCATACACTTTCGATTCATGGTACTTTTGTTCACACTGCAGTGAGTTGTATTGATATTTCCCAAGTTGTGGGATTCAAACCCTCAAGTTTTTCAGCATAAAATTTGGATTGAAGGGCAAAAAGAAGAGAGAGGTAAAAGGGAGATCAAATATGTGTTGGTAACATCATCATTCAATTAATTTCTTGAGCTTGTGGATCTATGTTCTCTCAGTGGTCTTGAAGGGAGAAAGAGGAGACATGGAAAGAAATCAGACAAACCTCCATGATAGATTTTAATAAATATAGCACCTAAGCAATGCCATCAACTGTTATTTTCAAATAAATTGATGTTGTGGTATACATAAAATGTGTGTGGTAATTACAAGTATTAAATTAAATATATTACAAAAGCTTGTTGAAGAAATAACAATGTCGTTACTATTGGTAATTTCATATGTTATTATGTTATACAAGATCCTGTGTAGACATCTTCAATGAGCGATCCCAATTTATACCCCATAGGTGTTGCTGTCAATCGAATGTGCATGATTTTATTATATCTGCAGAATATTCTTAATTATATAATGTATATATTTTTCTTAATTAAACGATTTTGATTTGCTATAACTGATTACGATTGTTATACTTATGGTTGTAATTTAAGAAGATGAAATATTGTAGTATGCTGTAATTAGAAAAAGAAATATTTTATTTAATGAGAATAAATTCTCAATTGAGAGGCATTTAGACTAATTAACATGGTGTCAGTGACCTAAAATCAAATTCTAAAATTCATGTGCCTTGTGTCTTTTTGGATTTTGGTCTCGATCTTTCAACACAATTTTTTTGATATCTTGGTAGAGTTTGGGTTTTAGAATTTGCCCTAATTTGGTCCTAAGTTGTCTTGGTTTTGTTCCTTCTTTCATCTCATTTGATGAAAGTACATCGACTTCGATTTTGGTTGGCTGACTCTCTCTCAGTTTCAATTTGTTCGGACTATTTCACAACCTTTGTAGTTACTTGGACTCGATCAATCTTCGTCTTTAAGGTATTTTAGTGGGACTTTGTATCTTTGCCTCCTTAAGTAGACTTGGAAATTTCTACAAGAAGGCTTGCCTAAGGTTCTTCGAAGACTGTGACAAGTATTCGAATAATTGGTGTAAGAAATCTCTTTGATTTTACGGTCTTCGTCTACAATTTCTCAGTCTTTATCTTCGATTTCTCTTCATCTATGTGCAAGCCTCTCTCTCTTCGAACAAGAGATTCGGATTTTGGTATTGTGTCTCTCTTTCCAACCTTCTCTTTTCCTTATACAAAGGCAGCACACTGTGACAAATTTGCTACCTACCACATGAGTATTACTCTAGAAGCAAACTAAACAGGTTACACTTGAGTTCTTTTTGTCTCCTTGGAGATTTTAAAGGTTGGGACTTCTCTTCTAATTATCTTTTGTTCTTTATTCTAATGTTAGGAGAAAATTTTATTATTCGTTTTAATAGAAAGAATTACTCCACTTGGGAGTTTAAATTTAAATATTTGTGAAAGAAAAAGAACTTTGGAGTTATTTAAATGGATCATCTACAACACTTACTAAGTAAAAAGGACTTAAGAAGTGGGAAAGTAAGGGTACTTGCATTGTTTCTTGGTTGTTGGGCTCAATTGAACCATACATAGTAAATAACCTTTGATCATTTTCTATTGCAAAAGAAATGTGGGATTACCTTAGGCTCTTTAATAACCAAGATAATAATTCCAGGAGATTTCAATTGGAATTAGAGATTGTTGACTACAAACAAGGCATCTCTCTATCAAATAATTTTATACTGGATTTCTTAATTTGTGGAATGAATTTATTGGCGTAGTGCATTCAAAAGTTCTAAAAGTTGCACTTTTGGCTTTACAAGAGGTTCATTCTGAGCACCTTCGAGATCAATTTGTGATAAAACTAAGGCTGAAATTTGAAATTGCATGAGTTAGTTTTCTTAATTGCGATTTTGTCCTATTCCTTGATGTTTGCTTAGGAGAATAACTTTGTGAAGAACTATGTCTGGCAACATAGATTAGCATGCATATGACATGGTTCCTTCCAAGCTTGTTAATTTGGCATATGATGCTTGGGGACAAGGAATTTTAAGTCTCAGATGCGGTGTTATAGTTGTAAAGGAGTATAGGCATATATTGTAAAGAATTGCAGTGAGAATTTTATCAATTACTCCAATAATTAGGGGCACATCATTTAGGATTGTTTTGTTCGACCTCAAAATGGACAGACTCGAGCTTTTACATTGATGTCAAATCAACTTTTGTTGGTGTACAAGCTCGTCTTGTTAACAATCAGTCACTCGATGCTAATTCATCTTTTGTCACTCCTGAGATGGTATAACAAATGATTGTTTCTCTTTTTTCTACTCTAGGACTACAAGGTAAGTGAAAATATCTTACTTCTTGGTTAATTGACTCAATGGTTTCAAATCATATGACAAATAATACAAATGCTTTACATCATATTGGTAAGTATAAAAGTAAATAATATATTTAGGTAGCCAATGATAGTTCTCTTCGATAAAATCCGATAAAATTTTTGTATCTCCAGTATTATCTACAGGTTTGATTTCTATTGGATAATTAGTTGATAAATTATGAGATTCACTTTGATGGTGATGATGGCCTATGTTGGATCAAGTATTAGAAAAGGTGATTGCGAAGGGGCCTAAAGTGGAACTTTTATTTCTTCGTCAACATCTTATTCCTACTGTCATTTCTTTAACTTATATTGTTGCTACAAATAATAATAATGTTTGAAATAAATGATTGGGATATCCGAATTCTAGCATTTTGACTTATTTTATATAACAATGGCAATTTAGGCAATAAAGACTCATCTTTTTTTGTGCCATCTAATTGTGCTTCCTGTAAACTTGATAAAAGTAAATTTTTACCTTTTCCTTTGCATCGTAGCCATACTTCCACAAATTTTGAAATTATTCATATCAATGTATAGGGTATGAGTCTTGTTGTTTCCTACGCTTGTTACAAGTACTTTGTAATGTTTGTTGATGACTATACCCATTTCACTTAGGTATATTTTCTACACTCTAAAGATAAAATATTTTCTGTCTTTTAAATTTTAGTTTCTTATGTTGAAACATAATTCTCAACATATATTAAAATCTTATACTCAGATTATGGGGGGGAATATATGTCAAATGATTTTCGGTCTTATCTAAATACAAAATGTATTCTTTCCTAACGTTTTTGTCCTTATACTCCTTAACAAAAAGAGATTGCCGAGTGTAAGAATCGTCATCATTTGGATGTTATTCATACTTTGTTAATTGAATTGTCTGTACCTACTAAATTCTGGGTATTGACCTTATCTATGATTATTTATTTAATTAATTGATCACTCTCCAAAATTTTGAATCATGATTCTTCGTATTATTGATTGTTTGAAACTCTTTCTCAATATCACTCTGTTTATATATTTGGTTGTGTCTACGTTGTTCACTTACCCCCAAATGAATGTTACAAGCTTGTTATTCAAGTTGCCAAATACACATTTTTTGGATATAGCAATATGCACAAAGGGCTTGTCTATTTTGATGGTGATGCAATAAGTTTTGTATTTCCTAACATGTGATCCTATTTGAAAACCAATCTTACTTTCAAATATGAGTCCTCTAGGATTTCATCTTAGTAGGGATTCCCCCTTGAATGTTTCAAGCCAAGGATTGTTTATCAAAGACACCGTTCACTACTTCTTCCCGATGCTGACCCGTTGCTTGATCTAGCTCCACCTGAACCTTAACAATCCACTTGGATTCCACGTCCATTTGATAGGTGTGGCTTATCTCGTACTACTTGTTAGGAAATTTTAGATTCCACTTAGGTATCGTTGTCTTATTCTCAGGCCTCAATCTAACGTTGTTGTCAACAAGCTATGTAGGAAGAAATTCATGCTCTTTAGGACAATCATACTCGCGATATTGTATCATATCCCTCCAAAGTCAAACCTGTTGGATGCAAATGGGTTTGCACTATTAAGTTGCGGACTGATGATTCCATCAACAAGTATAAATCACATCTGGTGGCTTTTAGAAATCGATAAGAATATGGCCTTAATTATGAGAATACTTTTGCATCAGTGACTAAAATGACTATTGTGTATTCTGTCATATCAATTACTATCTCAACGGGATAGTTTATTTGACAAATAGATGTAAAGAGTACTTTATGACTTCTTTTCTGGGCATGTTTACTCGCTATACCTCAGAGATTTGTTGATTAAAGTGATCTCTTTATTGCTTAAAGTAGGCACCATTGGTATGGTTTGAAAAATTTCTTCCTACTCTCTTTGACTTTAGCTTTAATCAAAGTTAGTACGATTCTTCTCTATTTTTTTCGATAGACCACTACAGGGATTGTTATTCTCATTGTGTATGTCAATGATATAGTTTTTATTGGGTTTAACCCTATGTTGATTGAGCATTTGTAACATATTAGATTTCATTTCATATGAAAGATCTTAGTTTGCTATAGTATTTTCTTTGTCTAGAAGTACATATTATCTCTACAGGGGCACTTTTACACCAATGCAAGTATACTCAGGAGGTTGTTGCCATGATCAGTCTTCAATCTAGAAACCGAGCTCTTACACCTATGGAGCTTTATTTAAAGATCCAATAGGAAAAAAGAGATTCATTATCCGATTAATCTATGTATAATTAGCTGGTGGGAAGTTTGAATTATTTGACTATTACCCAATCTAATATTTCGTTTGCTATTTAGTAGGTTAGTCAGTTTATATAGGCAACTCCACATATGTATTTAACCGCAATGAAATGTATTGTTCGTTACTTTAAAGGTATCATTAGCAGTGGATTATTCTTTACGACTGGGAATTCTCTACAATTGATTAGGTTCAATGACATTGATTGAGTTGGTTGTGCAAAGTTGTTCTGTTACTGGCTGGTGTTGTTTCTTGATAATGCTCTTAATTTTTGAAAAAGCAAAAAGCAAGATCGAGTGTTGAAGTGTTTCACTAAGTTTAAGTATCGGGCTATATCCTCCGCTTGTACAAAGATTGTATGGCTTTGGGGCTTGTGGGTGAATTTGGAATTCCACAACTTATAATTATTCCGCTCCGCACCAATATATTGAGCACACTGGTCTTTCGAATTGCCACAACTTATCATTCAATTGCCACAAATCTGGTCTTTCATGAGCACACTGGATACATTGAAGTTGATTGTCAATATATTCGTGAAGCATTTGATCATCAAGTGATTACTCTTCCCCATATTTCTACCACATTTCAAATGGCTGATGTATTCACCAAGCCCTTGACACGTCACTAGTATCAATTCATTATTGAAAAATTGACACTTCTTGTCGGCCAGCATTAATTTGAGAAGGGATATTAGTCAAACGTTCATGATTCCCTTGGATTTATAGGATATTATTAATTATATATTA
>JAODPA010117364.1:17043-58023 GCA_025585075.1 Nepenthes mirabilis
ATATATTATATATATTTTTATTAAATTAAGCGATTTTGATTTACAGTAATTGATTATGATTATTATAATTAGGGTTGTAAAATAGGAAGGTGATGGATTGTAATATACTGTAATTAGTGAAAGAAATATTCTATTTAATGAGAAGAAATTCTCAATGGAAAGACATTCAGATTAATTGACAGTTGTAACCTTGATTTGCAAATCATAGAAGCTGATGTTCTCATACAACTTCTTAGCTAAATGGTGTACCCACTTCCATGGTCCACATGTTCTGTGAATTTGATTACAAATGAGTCTATGAGCCTGCCATTCAATATCCTTGTGATGTAAGAGGAGGATGAGGACACTTACAGTCTTCTTGCTGCCCTCAATGAAATTGGTGACCTTTTCAGTCAAACAGGTCAAAATAATAGATGTAGCTTTAGGCTTCTGGTCATTTAATAATGTAGCAGTATGTTTTTTTTGATCTGTGACAGGATCATCATCTTTCCTAAAACCTTTTATTTCATGCCATGCCACTTTAATTTTCAACTGAAATTTGGTCTGATTTTCTTTATTTATATTCAGTGTTATCCACTTTTACTGTTTTGTAACTTCCAGGACGTTCACTCAAGTAAGTGCTCAGTGGCAAGACACAGATTCAATGAGAGAGGAACTAGATGATTTACAGGTTTTCAAGTTCTCTGCCAGATACCAGAGCATGTTTATTCTTTTTTTGTTTGAATGCAAGCTATTCTAATTGACATTGTGGACTGTTTATAGAGTACAATAAATGATAATGTATACCCTTGACCTCAAATGTTATGGCCTACAGATTTTCTTAAGCACGAGATGGGCTATTTTATTGAACCTGCATGTGGAGATGTTCAGGGTGAACAAGTATCCTAGCATCTAGCTATTTTCTTTTTGTTATACGAGCACACATGTTGTCAGTGTTTTAGGAAGCAAGTCGTGCGCCCTTTGACTTTCATTTTGGGGTTATGTGCATATAATTCTCTCTCCTCTACGTCAAGTTTCCTTGATGAAAATAGTGTGGAAGATATTCTTCAAGCTCTGATAGTATTTGCTGTTGAATCATTGGAGTTGGATTTTGCACTTCTATTCCCTGAGCGCCACCTTCTTCTACGTGTTTTGCCGGTTCTCGTTGTCCTGGTGACATCATCTGAGGACTGTGATTCATTATATAAGAGGATTAAGATTAACCGATTAATCAATATCTTCAAGGTATATTGCCTATACAATAATTCTTAATGTTTGTCATTAATCTAGACATGTGTCATATCTTGCCTTCCAAAGGATTCATTATGTTATCAAAATTGTGTTTTCGTTACTTCATTGATTATTTGTCTTTATTTCATTTGCAGAGTGACCTAGTTATACCAGCTTTTCCTGATCTTCATCTTTCTCCATCTGCAATTTTGAAAGAGTTATCAGGATATTTCCCGAAGTTCACTGCTCAAGCACGTCTTCTTGCCATTCCAGCACCTCATGAGCTCTCACCACGTGAAGTTCAAGAATATCCTATGAAGTTCAAAGAGTTACGTGGATTTTTCAGTTTTTGTTATAATCATATTATTGCTTTAACTGAATTGACATTCTGTTGCTTTTGTTGTGGTCTTTATTGGATGGTGGTGGAAATTACTGGTGTTCACTGGCTGAAACTTGTGAACATGTCAATTGATACGTGCCTTGTGCATCTTACTTCCGGTGTGTTCCTTAACTTGTTTCACTTATCAGAGACAATATCTGATAGTGAACCACATAGGAGCTATTCAGGCTGAGCATGATGATTTCTCCATTCGTTTTGCTTCATCTATGAATCAGGTGCTTCCTTGCCTTATATGTCCATGACTATTGTTGTTTCTATTATTTGTGGAAAAAGTTGTCTGTGAATTTGTATATGCCTCGCCTGCATGTCAATAGGTACACTCACCACCAGAGGACACTTCCTGATTCTGTGCTTTCATCCTATTGCTTGACCATTTTATCCTTTCCTGTCCTACTCTGGGGCCGACATACTTGCTTTAATGTCTGAAGTTCTGATGCACGTGTATTTGTTTTTGTTTGTATTTCTGCAGTTAGATTTGTTAAAATCAGCAGATAGTGTTGATACAGAGTGCTCCAAGGAAGTTAAGGGAAACATGTATGATATGGTTGTTGAAGGGTTTCAGCTCCTGAGCCGGTGGACTGGCCGCATCTGGGAGCAATGTGCTTGGAAATTTTCTCGTCCCTGCAAGGATCAAGCTCCAGAATTGCATGAAAATTCTGGCTTATATGCTGACTATGAAAAGGTACGCATCACTACATGAAAAACTTATGTATGACTTCTGTATATCTTTTTGCTGACTCAAATGAGAATATTTTGTTGCAATGGGAAATAAATGTAACATAGAAAAATAAAAGTGAAATATAATGGAAGAGCACGGATTAGGATCATTTTGGTTAATTTAAGAGCACAAAAAGTAATACTTAAATCCTAGTAGTAGTGTGAGGCTGAGTAGGAAAAAACTTATGTGATATCATTGACCTCATTGTTTTAAGTCAACTTATTGAATACTTTGAACAAATCTCAAATTGGAATAGCATGAAAGTGGTGCTCGATTTCATATCTAATCAGTACATAGCAGACTTTTGCGCTCAAATTTCAATAAAAACTGTATACAAAGAGCATTCTATATTCTGAGAACAGAAATTGCCTCTTCAGATTCAATCGGAAAGATTTCATAAAAGGACTGTTCTGCATATTTTGTTCATAATATAATTATGAATTTAAATAAATTGAGACGGGGACTAAAAGAAACTAAAATGGTTTAAAAGATGCAATATGTTTTGTTATTTTATTGATTTTGTTTATGAGATGTTGTATTTCATCATGTGACATATAGTTGATTGACACATCTTTAAAATCCATCTCTTAGTCCACCAAGTCTTCAAGAGGAGCAAAATTCATCTGCATCAGCCTCTTGCCAAATATGGAGTTCAATTCTAGGAATGGTTTGGGTGGAGAAGAGGGGTGTGAGAGACTGAGAAAGGAGAAAGGAAAGGAGCTATAGCGTTGGCACCTTGCACTTAATTGGTGAAATTCACATTATTTGCAGGTGGTACGGTATAACTACAGTGCAGAGGAAAGGAAAGCGCTTGTTGAAATTATTAGCTATATAAAGAGCATTGGATCAATGATGCAGCGCTGCGAAACATTGATAGCTGATTCCCTGTGGGAAACAATCCATGCCGAGGTTCAAGATTTTGTGCAGAACACACTCGCCACTATGTTACGCACTACTTTCAGGAGGAAGAAGGACCTCTCAAGGTGGTATTAGTAGTAGTTCTTGCTCTGAACTTATTGCTGTTCTGTATGTGTTACTTCAGCACTAGGGTTGATTAACATATAATCAGTTCCTAATTTGAGGTCAAAAGTAGGTCCTATCCTTGTGATGTTAGATTCGATGATTTCTCATTTGAATTATTTTCTTATCATGGAACCGTATGGATGATTTAGCATGATCAATGATTGAAGATCTACAACCTAAAATAGAAACCGCTACATATAAGCGTTCCTGAAGACTTTTGCAAAATGGCATACGATAAGGGCCTTGAAAATCATAGCTCCAACGACCACTACTATATGACCATTGCTGAAACTATGGGTCATTCTAGACCGCTACTTTTTGTTATAATTCACATGGTTCAAGTACCTGAAGCCATTTTCTTGTACCTGTTTCTAGCATTTTCGTTTAGTCAGTTGACTGAGTCGTGTTACTTGACTAATAAGACTCTTGAGCAATAGCGTTTTGGCTAGATATGCCATGAATTTCTGTATAAAGAATTTCGTTAGTTTTTCCTTTTTATATTTTTCTGAGTTTATTATGGTTTTAGGTTTGAGGGTTTTGTGAGTTTTCTCATGATGTATTCTCCATTATTGTTTTAAATTACTCTCTAATCTTCTATGCCCAGGGATATAGGCACATATTTCTTGGTGTGCACGTTTCTTTTTTATATCATTGATCTTGCTTAGTGGGACTCAAGGCTCTGTTGTTGTAATATTCTTTTCGTTGTTCTCTTTGTTTTTAATGTTTAATTTTAAACCAATTGATTTCATTTTCTGGAATTTTCCATATTCAATTGGTTTGAACCTGATAGTAACTCAAAAAATCTGTTGGGAACGTATCAAGGATATAAATCTCGTCTTACAAAATTGTGGGTTTGAGGGACTTTGTTAGCTGAAGAAGAATATTAATGCTGGTGACATTCGTTTCAGTATCATAACATTCTTGATGGCCTGCTTCCCTGGCACCACCATTCTTACTGTGGATGAGACTGCAACTGCAATGTAGAACCATGATAATAGATGTCAAGGAGGCACAAGCTTGGTGTGCGAAATCTGTTGTCATTGTCATTGATATTTGTACCATTACTTTGAGCCATTGCTAGTGGCAGCTGCCATGTTGTATTAGGATGTACAGAATTGGTTGTGATAGATTTTGAGAGCCCTAATTAGTTATTATGCTAGGTTTTTGCTCTCCATCAATACGGAGTAAATATCAATTTCTGAATTCATGCTTATATGAAGTTCTAAAGGACCACATGAAGCCAACCTAAACTGAAACTTTATAAATGGTTAATTCTGCTTGTATTATTCTCCTCAGATCTGGTCATTGGTCACATAGCATGTGAATAAGGAATGGTGTTAATCAGCAAAGCACTTTGTTAATGCTGATGTGTATGGAGGATCCTTTAAAACTATTCAAAATGTAAGAGGTAAAAACCTAGAGGATCTTTGAAGGAATTAAAATATGAAAGATAAACTTCAAGTAAGAAGAAATTACAATTATCAGTGCATGTTACTGGATACGTATTGCCCTCTTTCCTATACTGTGTAGGAATTTGTTCTTGGATGGTTGGAAAGTGATACTGGAATTATTATGATCCAGTAAGCTGTGCTTCCCTCATTCAACTAGCTGGTAAATAAACTTGTTTTCTTTTTCTTACATTTTGAACTTCTGCCCATGGATGAAAATATTAGTATCGGTTTTGGTCGTGGTCGTATCGATATTGGATATATCGACTATCAGACATATCATAAATAAAAATTTTTATGCGAATCGTAACTTAACATGAAAATGTTGACTAATATGGCACATATGGCTATTTTGCCGCTGTTTTGGAAAACATTGATATTCGGTGGCCTACATCAATATCTATCCGCCAATATATTCGATTTTGACCTTCTAGTTCCTCCATATGGCTACCTCTTTGATTGAATTGATGGCATGGAAACTTGAATTAAACATCTCCTGTATATCTTAGCTGAGAACTCACTTTCTGAAGTTATATTTAGCACTTCAACAAGAACAAAATTGTCTCTTACTTTGGGATACACTTTGTAATGTGCTTTCCCCATGCAACTTTTTCCTATCCTTTAACGAGTGAGATTGATTGAATTGGATTTCAAGCATACAGATTTCTTCATGATGTAAGTCTTAGGCTGCCACTTGACAAGATTACTGTCTGGGTTTCTTGATAATACACCAACATATATTTCCTAGAGTTGTCTTAGGGTGGCATTTCAATATATCCCCTCCGATGCGGACAGTTTAGTCCTCCTTGAACTGTAGACATGCCAACCGAGCTTATTTTTGTTGTTTTATTTTCGGCTAACATTGTGACCAACAAACCTACCGGCTTAATTAACCTTCATCATTTTCTAGCTGGCCGCAGTGAATTGGTTCTCTGCCGAGCACAAGGTCCTACTCCCTTTAGCCTTCTATTTGATTCTGCACAATTGATCCAAGAAATACTATTCTTCTAATTAGAATGAGCTCTCATACGCTGGTTGTCACTCTGCTTAGCCCCTGTGATGTTTACCTTACAATTTCAGATAGAAAAACGATCATAATACATTACCTAATATTGTCAGAATTACAGGATGACCAAAAACTGATGGATGCCTCTCCTTGTTATATTTAAGTTATCATCTTTCAGATTTTTCATGAACAATTTTAATTTTTCAGGATTCTTTCTGATATGAGGACTCTTTCAGCAGACTGGATGGCAAGCACAAGCAAACCAGAATCTGAAATGCAGCCTTTACAGCAGGACCCCGAGGAAAGCAGAGGGAACCACTTTTATCCTAGGCCAGTTGCACCTACAGCTGCCCAGGTTAAATCACTTATTAACTATTTCATGATAACTACTGCTTGTTTGTCTAAGAAGTTATTCATTGGCTCTGTCACTCAGCCAGATAATAGTTTTGCTCTGGGCTAGTGACTGCCTACCGTTAAGAGTTTTTGTATAAATCAATTCTGGTTCATCATCTAAGAGATTAGGTTTTTGTATAAATCAATTCTTTGAAATGGTATGAATTGGTATGTAGTGTTGGGATTCAACTGTGGCACAGTAGAAAACCTGCATCCCCGTCAAACCTCAGCTCCTGATTGAACTCAAGGGACAACAAACAAGTAATCAAGCACACAAGATACACAATCAATTTAATATGGAAACCTTTATCAACTAAGGAAAAAACCACGAGACACTTTGCTCACGCTATCTCTAAAATAATGATTTGGCTCCAAATAACCGCATTTGAGACTACTTTACAACAACTCGTGTGAATAATCAATTAAAACTAACCCAAACATACTTAGTAATCAGCAAGAGCAAATACAACGAGAAGAAGGAATGACTAATTGGTAATGTGCCCTACAATTGAAATTAGAACAATATACTCGAGTTGGTGAAAGACAGACCTCAAAGGAATGATAAAATCTTCCCGTTTTTTTATTTTCTCCATTATCTTTGTTCCTTGCAGTGCCCATTTGTATTGAATGTTCCCATAATACCCTAAAATCTAACTAGGGCCTTTTATAACAGCACTAGCATTTGAAACTCACAAGCAAAATTTACCCTAGCGCATGTGTCGACATGTGCACACATCAGGCGTGCATGAGGTGAAAAAGCTCATTGCTTTTTGGGCATGTGCATGCATTGGGGTTCTTTTACTGTCTAGACTAAGCACATATGCCTGTTTGATGCCCATCATGTGCTGATCCCTTATGTTCATTGAAATCCTTTTGTCAAGGGAATCCTCGCGCCAATATCAAGTGAGCCACTAGATGACATATTTCTTGGGTGTGGGGCTCAATGTAGTGACCCGAAACCCAATAAATTTTCCTCATGACCTTTTGGGGAACACCTCATCTCTTCTGGAACCAAAACTATCATTTTTTCCCCTTCAGTAACTTTTCCTTCACTTGGGTATAGGCGTTGGACTTCACAAACTTAAACAACACTCTCTTTCCCTTCACTGATATATCTAAAGTATTACCACTTTCTTTTGGTGTCTTCATATCTATAGGGTTATTCTTCTTAGCACACCATATTAGCCTCCTCTTGCTGTCTTCACTTAACCATTTGTTAGTTACTCCGCCATTGCCCTTGGAAATCAAAGCCTCCATCAATTACTAAATTGTATACTTCTTTCCACGTGCTACAACTAAGGAGCCTTTGGTGTGCTTCAGTTGGCCTTTTCCAAATGTGGTGCAAAATGCCTTCTCGTTAAGCTTATTTGTTGAAATCAAATTCAACCTAACATATGGTGTGTGTCGCATGCCTCTTAACATGAATCTTGTCTTGCCCCTTGTCCGAAAGCAAAAGCCTCTGATGCCAACAACCTTCAACGATCCATCATTTTCCATCTTGAATATCCCGTAATCTTAAGAGTATAAGATGTAAATAAATATTTCTTCAATGTCACATGGAGTGAGTATCCGCTATGCATCACCCAACACGTCTTGTGGCCCACGATGATCCAACCTTCTCTTTGTCAACAACCAGAAGGTTGTTGTAGGTGACGTTAGAGACCTGATTAGTGCGTTATGATCCCGCTTCTTTGGTCATTTGCTATCTCTCTCCTCTTACTTCTATTTGAAACAATTTTATTTCATGTGTCCCTTCTTACTATTGTGATAGAAATCAATGCCTTGAGCTTTGCCCGACTATTGTTTTTCTCCGACTTGCCATCTGTCTCCATTGATCTCCCATTCATGTGACCGCTAGTAGAGACCAAGACACTTGGCTCTCCCAAAACCTTATCACTCCTCCCTCCTAGACTCATTCATAAGTTAGGAATTAATGACCTTATCAAGATTATGTCTTTTTTGAATAATAGTGTCATCATAGTATGATCATAGGAGCTTTGGAACAAAGCCAACAATTCCTACACCTTCTCCTCTTTCTTGATCATTTCATTGAGTGCAAAAATCTGGTTGAACTCGTCCAAATATTTCTCGAATCTCCCACCATCTGCCATCTAAAGGCCGTACAATTATTTCTTCAAATGAACCTCGTTGTTCAAGACTTGGACTTGTACTGCCCCATAATTTTCATGCAAAACTCTACTCGACTTGACAAACTGATTATCTCTTGAAGAGTATTGGCCGCATGAAACAACTTAATCATATAGTTAGCCTTGTCACTCACGTCTTACCATTTTTCCACGTTCAATTTCTCTGATTTGTCCTCCTCCTTTAGTGTAATCGCCATTCCTTTTCGGATCAAAACATTCTTCAATATTTTTTGGCAAAGAACAATGCTATTTTGCCCATCAAATTATTCAATAGAGAATGACAAGCTCTTTAACGATGATACCATTTCAAATATTGTTTCCACAAGTTTGAATACCACAAACTTGACAATCCAATACCACTTCAAGTTATCATCGAAACCTGGTGCTAATACTATTTGTTGGGATTCAATAGTGGCATAGTGGAAAATTTGAATTCCCCACCAAACTTCAAATATCCTTCTATCTCAATTGAACCCGAGGACCAACAAACAACTAGCAACGAAGCACAAAAATTACAATTTAATGTGTGAACCTTTCTTAGTTAAGAGAAAAATCGTAGGACATTTCATATAAGGAATGCCCATTATATTACAAATAACTCCTTTTGAAAGCTTTTCACAACAATGCATGTATAAAACTAACCCCAACACACTTAGCAATGATAAAACCAAATACAATGAGAAAAAAGGAACAACCAATCGGAAATATGTCCTACAACCAAAGTTAGAAAAACATACTGAACTTAGAGAATGATGGAATTCGAAACGAACCTCAAACAAATGTTAAAATCTTCTCCTTCTATTTTCTCATTTCTCTCTCTTCCTTGTGGCGCCTCTTTATGTTAAGTGCTCTTCGAAAACCCTAAAATTGGAAAAAGGTATTTTGTGTCAGCGCTGATGTTTGAACGGCATAGGAAAAATGTCCCGAGTGCATGTGCATGTTTGATGCGTGCATTAGGAGAAAAACTCATTATTTTCCGTGCATGTGTACCCATCAAGTGCACATTATGTGCCCCTGCACTACCTAAATTGAATGCGCCCATTAGGTGCTGATCACATGTTCAACGAAAATTTTCGCTTGAGCGAATTCTCACATCAACATCGAGTGAGCTAATAAATGATATGTCCATTGTATGTGAAATTCACAAGGGAGTGTCCTAAAGCTCAACATGTAATGTATACTTATCCATACTTGTAAGTCCAATGGGAACAATCAAACAGGTGTTGCCTAGGAGGCATGTCCCCCCTCCCAAGTAAATGGGTTGGGTCGATTTATCTTGTTCATAAAAAAAGGAACCATAGGGTGATCGTGTGAGAAGCGTCATGCTAGGGTGTAAAGCTTTTTTTGTCTTTTGCCTAACGACGTAAGGTTTTAGATGACTTAATTCTTGGAGTGATGACACCAATACAATATCTCATGACGGGTGAGAAAGGTGAGTGGGGAAGTACAAGGGGGAGGGTATTTGGAAACTGATTTCCCTTTTCTCTTTATTTTCTTAGGTTTTGCTCATTTTATCAATCATAAAAGAAAATATTTGTAAAATTGACACTGTGGCAACTTGAACCCAGAACTCCTGAATCCTGTGCGGACCAATCATGTGGAACTTTAAGTCATAAATAACCATTATAAATAAAACATAACTACGATCAATCAATTATAACATCCAATAAGAAAAATCAATCTCCTCAAAACATGAGGTAAAAATAATTATAAGTCTGAAGGCATCCAAAAATTAAGGGTCGTAGTCCCAAAAAGTACCAAACTACTGTCTATGAAATAACCCTCTCCGCACTCGAATATAAAAGCAATAGTTGGAATACAGAATCCTCTACCTGCAAGCATCTCAGCGAAAGACTGATCACCAGTTAAATCTGTGATCCTACACTATTTAAAATTAAGAAAATGTAATGGGGAGCCGAAAGCTTAGCAAATGTTATAATAAAAAATATAGGAAATAATAACGGTTTTAGAAAACAATATCAATAGCAGCTCAAAGCAATACCGATATCATGATAGCCAACGACCACTATCTGAGACTTCACACTACATTGTATCCCTACTCGAGGACGATACAAATGATAACTATTCAGGGTTTATCACTGAACTCATAAGACTATGAGTGCAACCTATATTCCACTAAATTTGAATACCAATGGGAAGGTAGGTTTTATCGAACCTGTCACAATAGAGGTCACTATTATAAGAGTTGTTTTTAAAATTTTTGCGGATCTTATTTTATCATTGTGAATCAATAACTAGTACTCAAGCTTTGAAGAATGGGCGGTAACCATGATATAACTGATGCTCATAAGTGTGACATTCGATCATTAAGGTTTCCAAGGCTTTGCCACCTCATGGGATAGAAACTTATCGAAACAACTTTGCCAACTCATGGCATAAGAACTCATCCAACTGACTTTGCCAACTCATGGCATAAGAACTCATCCAACTGGCTTTGCCAACTTATGGCATAGTAACTCATCCAAATGATAACTCATGGGAGGAACTTATCCAACTGACTTTGCCAATTCATAGCTTGGAAACTCATCCAAACAATTCTGCCAACTCATAGCATAAGAACTCATCTGAAAGATGTTAAACACAACATCCCTTGTTATGATATCTATTGATATCTTAATGTGCGTGGTTCACAGGACTATAAGCATTTACCCAGGATTATTGACCTCAATCTACCAAAACTTATCCAAATGACTCCGTCAACTCATAGCTTGGAAACTCATCCAAACGACTCTGCCAACTCATGGCATAAGAATTCATGCAAAAGATGTTAAACACAATATCCCTTGTTGTGATATCCATTGATATCTCAATGTGCATGGTTCACTGGATTACAAGTATCTACTCAGGATTCTTGACTTCAATCTACCAAAACATGGACTAGATGTCAAACGTCCAAAAACTGTACTACAGTTTCACAGGTTTTTATACTCTTTGATATTGTAGTGTTTTCATACGATTTCCCCTACTTATCCATATAGTAATAAGGAGTAGAATATCAACAGACATCCACCGAATCAAAGGGAAGACTAATCATGAATATCCACATAGGGGTACCTCCTCTCTTCCCTACATCACCAAGTCCTACTCTATTAAGATTAATTCAATGTTTGCTGCCCTGATCATCCTTAGGGGTCAATAGGATGAGTTCATACTAAGCAAAACATTTGCCTCTCTTATACTTGACCTACCTCTTGGCCATTAAGAGAAAGACAACTCCTATTAGTCCAATCCCTTATATTACAAGCATCAACAGAATTCATAGGATATTCCAATTAGATCAACCTATAACCTAAACTAACGAGAGAGTTATCCCACTAAGGGTTCCATGGCCCACGGTCAACTCTTAGGTCTATCATAAGATGAAGCCAACCCTTCTATACTTAGCACATCAATATATAAGTCGGTCTAAGGCCTATCAACTTCTTTCATAAAAATTGTATAGAAAGGGGCAGAGAAGTCATACTTAGTCTTTACACCACTTAGCCAATTTACTTATTTACATGGTTAATTTATCATTTTACCCTTTCATGGCCCTAATGTCTTGGCCATAAGGGAAATTTGGTCCATTCCTTAACTTATACCCAAAGAAGCAATGCAATTCATTAGGATACATATAAGTCCTTATCATATTACTTTATAGGCAGCAAATCAACATATTAACTTACCAAAAGTCATGCTCATGCCACAGCCTTTTGTTACCTTAAGGGGTTTCTCATTTATTTCACCATAAACATTAGTATACATGGAAGTCCACCACATATCAAGATGTAAGGATGAAAAGTTTTCATTTTGGCCTCTAGAAGCCTACAACAAGCCATGGCCAAGGGGCAACTCTCTCCATTTCATCACACTAGCATCTAGCCTACAGCAAAACACGGCCAAAGGGTATTCCTCCCCAGTTCATAACACTAGCATCTAGCCTACAGCAAAACACAGCCAAAGGGTATTCCTCCCCAGTTCATAACACTAGCATCTATCTTTATAGATTTTTGTTCTTATTCCTTAGACATATACATGTTCCCAATCTTGGATTAGGGTACGATTGGTTACTTTAACTTGACATACATCACTAATTCATTGTCTACTAGCGTATTTCAAAACCTAAGACATGCTTGCAGTAATTCAGTAAAGATCATCCTTTTTCCACCTGAAAAACCTACAAATCCATGAAGACGGTTTAAAGACCACTCGGCCAACTACCATACCATGGCATGCCTTGGATAATAAGATGAAGAAAATTTATCAATTATTATGCTAGAAGGCATAAAAAATCAAAACTTGAACATGAAGTGAGAGGTGAGTCATAAAGACATCATCTTCATGCATACAGCCAACATTTCTTTAAATGGCCCAAATGGATACTCAAAAATGGATGCAAGACATCCTCTTTAACATATTAGAGACCACATAAATCAGTGGAAATAGATCTCTCTTGGAGAAATACGAAGAGTTCCAAGGAATGGTGGAAATTTTATTTGCCTCAAATTTTCTTTTTCAAGCGGCCAAAGCAAGCACAAACGGCTCCGAGACTTCCGTGAGAACAACCTCTCCACTTTTTATGTGTGGATGGAGGCTCCTTGAACTCCAAAACTGACATGGCACAAAGGTGGATGAAGGAGGCAAGGGTCTCATTATTTTCTATCACTAGTTCTCATTTTTCACTTTTCTCTCGCACGACTCAATGGGGAGAAGGGGTGGTCAAACTCTCTTTTTTCCCTCTCCAATTTGCAGCAAAAAAAAGAGGGGGAATTAGGGTTTCCCTTCTAAGAGGGAGGGCGACTAATTAAAATGACGAGGAAGGATAGTTAGGCTTTCCTTTTCATGAAATGGGGTGTCCGGCCATTTAGTAATTGATTCAGTTCTCCCCCTGATTCTTTCTATGCTTTTAAGTAGCTTGATATAATGAAAATAAGGGGGAGAGGCAGCTGAAATAGGGGTGAAGAGGGGGTGTGCCATAGTAGGGTTTTGGAGGGCAAATTAGAGTTTTTACTCTTCCAAATAAAGGGGCCGGCTAATTCAGGTATTTCTGCCATTTGTGATCCTTTCCTAAGTTAGTTTGGCAGCCAAAAGTAAGTGAGGAGGTGGCTAAATGATGAGGGAAAGGGCCGCAATTCAATGGTAGGGGATTAGGTCAAAACTAGGGTTTTGGGTTTCTAGGATTTTCTTTTTTCAATTTTTGTATTTCAGCACATTAATTTAATTAGTTTTCAACTTATAATTACACCAAAATATATTTAACATATTCAAAAAATGAATTCCAATTAATGAAATGATACACTAAAACTAGCATCTGTTACTAAAAAAATTACCAAAATATCCTCCGTGTAACTTCTCGAATTTATTTAGTCTAGGCTTTTTATGAAGTTAACCTAGGCCTCCATTCAAATTTCTGGGTCTCTACAGATATCATCTGTACCACTGTTTCCATAATTAATGAATCTACTTATTGGAAGTCTAATCGGTCTGAACATGAAACACTGGAGTGTTACACTAAGGTTGTTCAGAAATTTCCACATCAATGTCAAACTCATCACTACTGTCAACATTGCTAGTCCTTAATGTTCATTGTTTCCCCTCCTGTGCTTGTTTTTCCTGTTCATTTTCCTTTCCCTGAGCATTTCCAATGTCCAAATGGAGCTAGAACTTCTGCTGAAGATTGTTTGTGTATAGTAAATCTTTGAGAGGTATTAGAGTGGGGGTTCTTCCGTGCAGTTTGGAAATCCTTCGACTTCCATGGCTTGTTACCATCATTGTTACAAAGTCAATTCTGCCCCATTGGAATCCACTGTGGAAGATGTGCATCGCCATTTGGAGGGTTGCAATGCAATACCTTAGAATATGCATTGCCATTTTGTGGGTCCCTGCAGATGCCCATTGATTATTAACTTCTATGATTGCTTTAATGGTAGGGTGAAGCCTCTGTTCTTCTGCCAGAACATCCTTGATCACTAAGAAAAATGAAAAGAAAATGAAGGGGTGAAAGGCTTCTCCTTCTCCTCTTTGTTGCATACAGGACTTGGCTGTGTGCAAGTGAAGATTCTGAACCATGCAAAGAGCACCCTCTATATTATAATACTTGTATTTCTTCCATCATATGTTATTCTCGTATGATTCAAGCATAACATATATTTTCTACTGTTAACTGCTTCTTCCCTTTGTTTCTTTTTCAAATGAAAACCATATATTCTTTTGTTCTTTTGAGTGGTGATGAAGGAACTGGGTAAGAGGCTTAGAAAATCAAAAAGAGCAAACTTGAAGACACAACAAGAGAGGGAGAAAATGACCTTTTAGCTTTTGTAACATGCATTTCTTAACGTGTGTAATTTGATTTTTGTTGAAGCCTTATAAGGGGAAGAAATACAAGGTAATAGTCACCAAAATTAAAGCCTACATGCCTAACACATGCTTCCCTGAAAACATTCACAAAAGAATTAATTAGGACAACTATCAAAGCATTAAATGAGACAATATTTTCAAGCCAAAAGACAACAACACCCCAAAAAAGGCAGCAACATATCTTCCCAAGAGATCCTTGTTTTTCAAAGCACCTTTACTTTAACTAGCCGTGGACTTCATTCTCTAGCTGGCCTAGCCGGCCGTGTACTTCATCATTCTCCCCGGGTGAAAAGGACATCGTTTGTGAGTTTTTCTGTAGTTTGCCATAGTATTGAAATAAGTCGTGCACATTGAAAGTTGAATGAGTGTTGATATGTAGAGGAAGTTCAATTTTGTGCCATTGTTATTGATTTTTTTAAGAATTTTACAAGGACCAATTTTTTTTTTCTTTGAGCTTGTTGTAATTGCCCAAAGGAGACTTCTTTTTTCTTTATGAAGACCCATAAAAGATCTTCTTTCTTGAAAATCATAACCTGCTGAATTAGCATTGACTGCCTTTTCGTACACTGTATTGCTTTCTTCTCGTCTTTTCTATTCTCTTGATAAACTTTGGCTATGGATGGTACAAAATCTTTGACCCTCTCAGCCAAGGACGTCACATCTCAAAACCAAAATTTGTTTTTTTACTTGAATTATACAAAGATCCGACTACAAGCCCAAAGTCGTGTCAAATGTGAACAAACCCGAAACCCCAAGCAATAAAAGTCCACAAATCATAACGGGCATTGCATGTGAACAAACTGACCTTGTTTGGTCTCCAAAACATATAATAAGAAACCCGATCACAAACCTAAATAAACCCGCTCGGAAAAGTGTTGAATAAATATTCAACAAACAATCAAACCTGAACAAATCCTACCGATACAAATCATCCCATATATAAACAGATCACAATAACAAAGGTATACAACAAACCTCAAATTAAAAATCCAAATCTAAACCAATTGCAAATCTAAATGCCAACATGAAATAACTAAATCTTTAGATATCTTCTGTTTGAATCGTATAAATCTTCAAGCCCTCTAATTTGAAAGGGGCTAGAAACATGACAAATGATGAGTCTAAAACTTAACAAGTATTAATATATATATAATAAATCATACAGGTTTATAACATAGAACGAATGAGCGAAAACAATAAAACATATGTAAAAATTCAAACGTGTTTAATATCCAAATGTATCAAATATCTAATTAACAAATGTTTAAATACGATTTCGTATGTAAAATTTGTATCTTTATATGAATACCAAATAGTCCAAATGTACGAAATTGTCTAAAGGCTCAAATGTACAAATCTCACAAATCTAGAAGTCTCAAAGTACAAAGCATGAAAATTAGATAAATTCAAATATCAATCTAATATTGTAAATCTCAAAGGTCAAACTTCTCAAATATCAAATCAAATGTAAGTAAAATATTAAAATTCAAAACAAGCTAAAATCTGAGAATCAAGGATCGAAAAACTAGTTTTGAGGAATGGTTACATATATTCCTGATAATCTTAGACTAAATCACTACTATTTAGACTTGTAGGTTAGCCGTTTATATATTACTCATTATAGATAGGGTCAAGCACCTCTTTCTTTTGCCCCCTGTGAATGATAGGTGCAACTCTCAAGTCTATTTAAATATATCAGGACGTCTAAATATATTATTTCATTCAATTTTTTACAATGGTTTTTAATAAAAATACCAAATCGAGGAACTCTATAATAAATATCTAAAATTTTTTCTCTGTAGGAAAAGGGCAAAATTTTCACTCCGAGGATGTACAAATACAAAATTTTTCACATTGTGGAAAAGTACAAATATCGAAATAAATAACAAAATAGAGTCCGGTCCGAAACATTTACATGGATTATCACATGTAAGGTCTAAATGTAAGATTTCATAACTTTTCCTTTGCAAATATTTTTATATATGAATATAGTACTTCAAATACTCACTTATTTTGTACATAACAAACAAACTCCTCAAATATTCAGTATAACCAAAGCAAAACCTCAAAACCTTCAGCAAAACCATATACATGCAACAACACTCAAAATCGGGAGGTAAAGTGGTCTCATGCATGCATCTCAAATAGAAACATAGATAAAATCAAGGGACTTATAAATTGACTAAAGATCAGATTTAGAAATACTTATCTTAATTTTTCAATCTGACAAAATTGGCTCCTAAAAACTCCAAAATCTTCTTCATTTTTATTTGCTCTTCTCCTCCTCTTCTCCTCTTTCTCTCCCTCTCTCTCCTACGGAATTGACTGAAATGACAAATAGTGCATGTAGGTGCACTCTTATAATCCAATTGGCGCTCAGGTGTACTTTTATAATCCAATTGGCGCGTGAGCGTCAGAGTATGCCGTACCAAAATCTCATCCATGCACGAATGTCGCAACAGGCATGGCTTAGGTGCCAACTAATCTATTAAAATTGCGCACATGCGCCGCAAGGTGCACATCAAGCACCAGACAATTCGCCCGAAACACGTTTGAGAGTTCCATAGGTGCTCCTCGGGCATGCACATATTGCTTGAACTCATGAGTGCGCATTAGGCATCAATTTTGGATCTTTAAATTCGACTCTTTTTTTTTGCAAATTTTTTATTTTTCATATAGACCCAAAATTATAATAATGACATCATAAGTCATATACAAAATATAGGGCTTTACCATGGATGGATTTTGATAGTGGAGTGGTGATTCCCCATACAAAACTTCAAATGGACCCATTTTGGTAGAGCAATTCACAGCATAATTATAAAAAAAACTCCGCTTGTGGGAAAATCAGGTCCCATTTGGGCCTCTTTGCCGATAATGTTTGAAGCAAATTTTCTTTAGTCTTATTTGTCACTTCGGTTGTCTATCTAATTGAGGATGATAAGCACACTATAATAGAAGTTAGCGCCGATCCTATTCTATAAGTATCTCCAAAAACGTTTAAGGAATTTGACATCTCTATCCGAGGCAATTGTTTTAGGGACAAAAATTTCACAACTTCATTAAAATAGAGATTAGCGGCCTAAGAAGCATCCATAGTCTTGTTGTAAGGAATTAAATGAACCATCTTAGAGAAATGATTAGCAATGACAAAGATGGAATGTGGTAGCTGGATCACGATCCGAGGCTGTAACGACATGGAAAGCCATCAATCTCATGAAATCATCAATAATATTTTACCATACGTGATAAAAATGACAGCTAAAGTCTAAAATATTTGATATACTTAAAACACTATGAGAGAAAACACAACCTTGAATCTAACATAAGAACATAAATTGTATCTAAGTGTATCTCAACAATAAAAATAAAACGCTCCAAACTAGGCTCTCTTACAACTCTAGATCCATGATTATCCTTATAGCTCTACCATCGGCCAACGCCATCAACCACACTACTTTGGATGAAAGAAACAACAATGGTGATCCAAATATCTAGCAAGTACTTCAACTGAAGTCAACGACAATGGTAATCAAGCTATCTCAAGAACTCATCTGTCAATAAATGCTTAAGGCACAATACAATATGCAAAGTATATAAAATAATAACAATTTTCAGATAACAATAAATATTAATAAATGGCAACAGCAAGGGAAGCTCAATAAATGATGTTAATATATAATATCATCGATGTCAATTTAAAAAGTAACCACAATATTTTGAAGGATGTACATTGGATTTCAATGAATCTCAATCAATATGCTACAAGGTCTCCACAAGTATCTTAGATACTAAGCTCCTCCCATGAATTATTTGGAAATCTAAGTCAACACGAGGTCACGATTGTCGTGATAACAATAATCCTCATTGATTTTATTCTGCTACTATAAACTAAAGGCCACGCATTACGTCTTCATCAACTAGATAAGTACCACGAGATTCCAGGTATTTATGGTATACAACTACCCTTACAGTCCTTTAGGAGGCTGTACTCATAGCATGTCATATACCAGCTTGTGATGCCCATTGCTAGTGATTTTACGGATACCACACTCTTCTCACAATGCTATAAGCATCCAAACTCAAGATCAATCAATCTCAACTGCTGGAAATGGTTTAAATATCAAAAAAGTGCAAATTACCCTAAGATCTTATGGACTTCTGTTCGCTCGGATATCTTAAGAGTATTTGTATGTTGCCCTTTATGTAATAATGAAATGTCAATAAATTATACGTACATGAATTCAAGGATAATGCCAACGAACTCAAGAACAACAAAGAATTGAGGACATCGGTCTGAGTACCCAAGTGCTCCATGTGGTCACCTCTCACTAAGGCTCCCAACATCCTCTATGACTTAATACCAATCTGGAATCCTAAACCTAAGTCTCAACCTAAGATTAACTTGTTCTCGAAACTCCCCCTTGATGTTCAAACGTGAGCTTGCACAACACTCAAACACCAAGCACTCACTACTATGTAAAACAAAGCTAAACCTCGATCAAGCTGTTATCCTATCCCTAAAGTCTTATAACAACTTATTAACTGCTAATTCTCAAGTGAACAAGTTTGGACCCCCTGGATCCACAAAATCTCCCAAGCAACTGCCTAGTGTTTGAACGCCGCCTCTAACAATAGGTCGTAGTCATCTATGTTGCCATGAAAAATCAATAATGAACCTCTACATACTACCAACATGACCTATTGTACACTTAAGAGATCTACAACATGTCATATTATCATAAATATGTGGTCACGTATCATGATAGCAATTAGATCCTTCAAATCCATGAAATCAGGCCAAACATAGACCGGCTTTTGAACATTGCTTCGTATAGTAGTTGGACATTAGTTGTAAATTTTATTTTAGATTATGTTTGCAAGTAGTAGTACGAGTATAACTCAATACGAACCCATTCTACTAATTAAAATATCTATAATATGCATAACATGAAACTATATTTGTCATATCATTAAGAAATCTAGCATGCAAAGCGTGTATAGCAGAAACACGGACTAGCATTTGAATGGTGTTCAAATGCTTTGACTATAAGGGGCCGGTGTGCAAATGCTTTTTCGAACTGCACTCAAATGCTGATTCTAACATGAATATTTTGCACAAAAAAATTATCCTAACATGGCAATAACATTACTATAACATGGATTTACGATTTCTCATGATTAGATTTTGATGGGTACATCAGTAATGGGCTGGCCCAAAGAAAGGTCAACGGAAGCCCAAGAAGTTCGGTCAACATTCTTTCGCGGCCCAGTGAGAAAACAGGCCCAGGAATTGAAAGCGTAGGACGATCAACGTTGGCGTTGACCGTCTTGGCGGCCAACTCACTCGAGGACGGTCAGCGCAGTGTTGACCGCCTTTGTCCAGCCTGATTGGGCATTTAGAGGCTTTGCTACAGTGATGGGCCTATTCCATTCTGGCCCACAGCCCATCAGTTGATCGCCAGCCACTCTCCCTTCGTTCTCCACGAAGGCGGCCGACACACTGACGGTCAACTCAGACGTTGACCGTCTGCGCCCCGCACATTGGGCCCAAATGACGCCCTTCTACAGTGATGGGCATGCTCCGTTTGGGCCCACCACTCACCAGACGGCCAACCACAGCTTTCCACGCGTCTCACACGATCTTAATTTACACCAGAAAAGATGCTAACAAGATTGGCGCCCTTCAAAGAAGGAAAGCGCCAATCTTCCCGATTCCTTGCCCGCCAAGATAACCCAACGGCAATGTACTGAAAAGGAAGGACGTTAGTTTGGAAAGTAGGCAGCCTCCTCAGAAGGAAAGGATCACACCCACCTTGGCAACCGGCATCTGCTCCAGAAGGCAAGCCAGCCAAGGTAGAGAGGGGAAGGATCACGCCTTCCAAAGAAGGATGATCTCTCCCAGCCATAAGAAAAATCCCAGAATCCTCATTCTGGGTACGTCTGCATTAACACAAAAAATCCTAAGTGTTCTGAGAAACGAACTCTCTCTCTCCGGACGGCCAAACTCTCAAACACGATCAAACTCCAAGGCAACGAACGAGTCTCTACAGCCGTTCTCTGTCTTCCCACCATCCAGATACGAGAAAGGCCTTGTGTCTCTCTGACATCTGGAACAAAACACTCTCTTTCCCTTCACTCTCCCTCAATTTCAGTTTCTTCTCTTTTGAAGACTGTTTTACTGACTTGAGCGTCGGAGTGTTTTCGGTGGGATTATATCCCGTCATTAACGCTGACATCTTGTTTACCTTAGTAGTGTGCAGGGTTCGCACTCAGTGAACGGAGCCGGTTCAATCCATCCAAGAGAATCCGAATCTGTTCGAAGTCGGATCCAGGTACGCATTAGATTTGAAGGTATTACAAGAGAAGAATTATCAAGAAATAATTAAGAATCAGTCACAGGAACACTTACCTCAAGCTTATCTTCTCTTTGTTTTCTCTTTGCCTCCTACTTAGATCCTCATCCACTACTCTCTTCCTCTCTTCTCACTTAATGAAACAGCAAGGGAAGAATAGAAGAATAGGAGAGGCTCTACGGTTTTAATTTAATAAGGCCACTAGATTTAGGTTGTTTTTCCCATCAATTTCTTTTAAATTTTCAATTTTAAAAAATTGTTTCATTCATCCTTAAGGTCTGCCGTTTTCCTAAATTATAGCTAAGGAATAATTCACTAATATTAGGTTTTGACTTGAATAGGTGGCAACTTGGTTGATGAGGTAAACTAGTGTTTTTCTTAGTTCCTTCCTAATCTATCTTTTCAAATTTAAATCTTTGCCCCAGATATGCAATTTCAGTTGAGATACCTTAGTAAATAAGCGAAGAACCTCCCAAAAAAATATGTCAAGCTAGGGGGCTAGTATTTCTAGGTTACTCTCCGAGTCTTTTAATCCAAATTAATTATGATATTTTCTAGATTTTTTAAAAAATAAATTCTTGCTCTTAATTTACTCACTCAGCCGAGGCAATGTTTAGTATCTCTAATTACTTTGCTAAATTATTATCTTCAATCTACAAGCTTGAATAGAAAAAGAAAGTTTCCTATTTAATGAAAGCATATTTGCTAAGTCTTTTGCTAACATATTTAGGCCATAAGTTACCAAAATTTATTGCCTAAATTAGCCATTTAGTGCTTGTTTACATCTAACTTGTGGCCTTAAAATATGTTCTCTAATTAAGTTGGTTGTTGTAGTCACTTGCCACGAATCACTTGATTCACATAATACTAAAATATCCTTGCCTTCATGCTTCAAATTCTCCAAATTAAAACAAATCTTTAATTTATTTAGTATGGTAAAGTTATCCAAATTTAATTTTCTCTCATTACCAAAATGTCATATTTGATTATCCACTAATTTGGCCGAGAATGAAAGGTCCATAATTAAAATTTTAATACTTAATATAATTATCTCAATTATAGCTTAATTATATACTAAGAGGGTCCCGTAAGATTTATCAAGCCAAGTTTTCTATAATAATCCAATGTAAAAGTCCACACAAAATCGGCCAAAAAGAATGGCAAGTCCAAGTACTAACATCCAGCCCTATGAGGCCCAATTCAATTATTAATTTACTATCAAATTAATTGCCATAATTAAATTATGGCTAAATTAATCACACAAATATCATAGAAAATATACACATAAAATATCTAAACCGAAAACATTTGGGATGTTACAACCTGCCCCTTAAAAAATTTTTGTTCTCAAAAACTCACATCAATCCTCAAACAGTTGCATATACTTCTCCTGCATATCTGCCGAGGTCTCTCAAATCGCATCTCCCTCGTCTTGATGATTCCAGATGATTTTAACGAGTTGTACGACCTTAGAATGCAAAATATTATCCCGTTGATGTGTAATCCACACTGGCTCCTTGGTGTATGATAAGTCCTTTTGGATCTTGCAAGTGATCATACTTGATGATTTACTAGTTGTCGTGCACGTACTTCATCAGCATGGATACATGTAATATGTCATGCACTCCTACTAGTGGTGGTGGTATCGCCAATCTGTAATAAACCTGGGATTCAACTTGCCTTGTCAGCTTGAATAGAACAATGCCCTTAGTAGAGGAAACCTTGAGATATATTGCGTCGCCAACCTCAAAGTTCAGATCTTGTCATCTCTTATCGGTATAGTTTCCTTGTAGTTTCCAGCACAAGATTGGGCCCCATAATTTGTCAATCTCCCACCTCCTCCTAGGTTACTGGTGAATGACACTTTCTCCTGTATAAGGTCTCAAATTGTGCCATCGATACTAGCCTAGAAGCTATTATTGCACGTGAGCTCTATTAGTGATAGGTGCATGTCCCAACTACCTCCCATTTCCAAGATTGAGATCCTAAGCATGTCCTCTAGTGTCTGGATAGTCCTTTTCGTTTGGTTGTCAATTTGAGAATGAAACATAGTGCTAAAATTCGGTCTTGTCTCCAACACTCTATGCAAGCTCCTCTAAAATTGCGAGACAAACCTCGAGTTTCGATCAGAGTTGATGCTAGTTGGTATTCCTTGAAGTGTCATAACCTCATTGATGTAGGGTTTTGCAAATTGATCTAGTGGGTATGTCAACCTCATAACTAGGAAGTGTGTTGACTTAATCAATTGGTTCACAACAACCCATGTCGTGTTATTGTCTCTAGTGGTCCTTGAAAGTCCAACGAGAAAGTCCATGGAGATGTGCTCCCACTTCTTGCATGGAATCGACATTTATTATATCTTTCCTACTTGTCTCTGGTGCACCACCATGACTTGCTAACAAATTAGGCATCTATATATGAACTTGGCAACAACTCATGTCATAGCACTTCACCGGAATGTCTTTATCAGATCACGATACATCATGGTCATATCTGGATGCATTGTGTGCCTCGAGTAATGCCCCTTCTCCATGATCTCCTTCCTCAATCCCATGCTTGGGCTGCAAATCCTTCCTTTGAATGTGAGAGTCCCGTCACTCTTGATCTTATAGCCTGCCCAAGTCTCACAAGGAAACTTCTCCGTAATACTCAATAGCATCGGGTCATCCGTTTGTGTCATCCTGATCCTCTCTAAAAGTACTAACTGTACTTTGAAATGAGATACTATCACTTGGGGTCACTCAAGTGTAGTTGAATTTATAATCCTCAACCTCCTCCTGCATTCTCCACTCTCTCATCATTAGGTGGGCAATAAGATCGGCTAATTTCCTACTAAGTGCATTTGTCACTACAGTTGCCTTGCCAGGTTGATACATAATCTAATAGTCATAATCCTTAAGTATGTCCATCCAGCGTTTTTGTTGCATGTTCAGCTCTGTCTGTGAGAAGAGGTAGTGATCAGTGTAGATGATGAACTCCTTTCCATATAGGCAGTATCTCCACATCTTTGGTGCAAAGATGATCGCGGCCAACTCCAAATTATGTGTCGGATATCTCTACTCATAGGTTATTAGTTGTTGAGACCAATAAGTGATCACCTTTGCGTGTTGCGTCAACACATCCTAGGCCCTTCAGCGAAGTGTTGTAGTATACTATAAATCCTCTTGTTCCTTGTGGAATTGTCAAAATAGCCTCTGATGTTAATTTTCACTTTAACTCTTGGAAGCTTTGCTCGCATGCATCAAACCAAATGGACTTGACGTCTTCTGTGTTAGCTTGGTCATTGGTGTGGTTATGTTGAAAAAATCCTCCATGAATTTCCCATAGTATCCAACAAAGCTGAACTCTTCATCTCAGTTGGATTGGTTGGACAAGCCCAATCCATTACATCTTCAATCTTGGATGGGCCCATCATCTTCAATCTTGGATGGGCCCATCGATACTCCATCTCTTGAAATAACATAATCCAAAAATGCAACCTCATTCATTTAGAACTCGCACTTCTTGAATTTAGTATATAACCACTCCTCCTGCAACCTCCACATTACAATCCTCAGATTTTTCTTATGCCTAGTAGCATTTATGGGGTAGATCAAGATGTCATCAATGAAGACCACTACAAACCCATCAAGGAAAGATTTGTACACCCTATTCGTTATGTCCATGAGTATATCAGGTGGATTTGTCAATCCAATGGGTATCATTAGAAACTCATAGTGCCCATATTTAGAATAGAAAGCCATTTTCTAGACATTGCTCTCTTTCATTCTTTGCTGATAATAACCAATCACAGATTAATCTTAAAAAATATGTTAGATCCTTATAGCTGGTCAAATGAATCGTCGATTCGAGGCAACAGGTACTTGTTCTTGATAGTCACGTTGTTAAGCTCTTGGTAGCTAATGTGCAGACACATTAACCCATTCTTCTTGATAGTTAATACCTGCTCTCTCCACAAAGAAATGCAAGGTCTGATGAATACCTGATCAATAAGTTTTTGTAATTGGATCTTCAACTCTTTTAATTCAACAAGAGCCATCTTTTAAAGTTCCTTCGAAATCGGTGCAGTTCCCTAGTAATAAATCTATTGTGAACTCAATCCCTAGTTTCAAGGTACTCTCAGCAGGTTGTTTGAAAAAGCGTCCGTGAATTACCAAACAATGACTATATCCTCTAGATATTTCTTAGATAATGTCGTTGTAGACAAAACACGATGAAACCCTGGCACCCACTATGTAGAAGATGGCATGTACGAAGTGTTGAAATCATCGGTGTCATTGCACGACTTTTGACAGTGTGGAACTCAAGCTCTGCTAGTTTTGGAATAGAGAAACTAATGATCTTCTTGAAGTAATCTACACGGGCACAGTAAGTAGCAAGCCAGTCCATTCTGAGAATAATATCGAAGCACTGTATCTCCACTAGGGTCAAGTCAGCTAGCAAGTCATGGTAGCTAATTCAGACCATACATCAAGGATCCATCTCCTCCAACTGAACTATTGCGCCTATTGGTGTTGATACAACTAAAATAAAGTCTAGGGGTGTAGCCATGCACTTATTACTCGTGACGTTGTTGGACAACCATGCTAACATCCTCCCATAGGGCTTCTAGAATGGATAGTGGAGTGTAATCATTGGTTTTTGGGTTTAACATTTGCACGTTTGCCATATGTGATACGTTTTTATAAAGTGAACCATGTCTCGAAAAATGGAAAGCCAAAAATATTTTTTAAGCAATAATTTGGTCTTGGCTCTCCCAAAAGTGTTCACCCAAACCTCCCAAAGTGCATTTCCTAAAGTGCATGTGCAAATACATAAGAAATTTCCTTTGAAAAGGAAAACTCCCTTGTAAAGAATAACCATTGTGGGACCCTCTTTGCAAAATCGCAAAATTTCACCAAAGTTTTCATCATCACTATACATGTCTTTGATTGCGTTGAAGCCATCAAGTTGAATAAGCATAGAATTGAGAAGGGTTACAGACCTACTAGGGACATCTGGATGGAAATATTAGTATCAGCTCACAATCATATTAATAGCGGACAATACGTATTGGTATCAGATATATTGTAAAAAATTTTTTTGGGAATCATAAGCTGGTAGGCAAATATTGGGGATATCGACATTACAACAATATATTGCTATTTTCGAGTGGCATCGGGAGATAGTGGTATTGAGAGGTCCCAATATCAATATCTATCGGCCAATATATTGGATATCGGCCGATATTTACATCTATATTAGCCATTTTATATGAGCTCCCACTTTTGTGTTTTAGCTTTTAAGACAAAAATGTTGTTTTGTAAGAAAGAGACCTAATTGGCATGTCGCTGGTTCTAGTTGCGTTGTTGGTTGATATGCTTGAGTGTTTCATGATCCAAGTTTAAAATAAACTCCATTTGAATTAAGGACGCAAGTTTGGAAAGCTAGAACAATTGCGTAAAACTCCACATCTTAAGTGGAACACCCTGTCTTAGATTCATTGAACTTTTTACTAAGGAAGGCAGTGGCATGGCCTTCTTGGCTAAGCATTCCATCAATGCTCTCCCAATCCATGACAAAAGTTTTCTCAAAATTCAGTAATTAACGAGGGACATTGGATAATCTGTTCTTGGTGAGTTGAAAAATCTCCTTAGCCTTATAGGTCCATTTGAAATAGTCCTTCATGTATTCATTGGGATTGCAATAGTATTGAATTTCTAATGAATTAGCAGTAGAATAAAGCCAATCCATAAAAATTCCTTATCTCATGGAGGCTCCAAGGTGAGGACCATTCTTGAATTACTTTTTCCTTATCTCTTGATCCATGTGAATTCTTGTAGAGGTCAAAACAATGCGTAATAAAGCTAGTTTGTTGGTTATGAAGGGGAACTTTTGAGGTTCACATAATTTTCACCTCTCAAAGTGGTTAGGACAGCCCTCAATTGTTGAATATGTTCATTCTTGTCACAACAATAAACAAGGATATCATCAAAATATACAAAAAATAAATTTACTGATAAAAAGGAAGGAGCACTTGATTCATTACCCGCATGGCAAGACTGAATGGCATAACAAGTCATTCATATAAGCCTTCCCTTGTTTTAAAAGCAGTCCTCCTTTCATCTCCTACTTTTAACTCGAGTTTGGTGATTTTGATGTCTAAGATTAATATTAAAGAACACTTTTGCACCCATAAGCATGTCGACATAGCATCAATTTGGGGAATGACAAATCTATATTTGATTGTATGGTTGATTGCACAACTGTCAATGGACATGCCCCATCTTATTTTGGAGTTAACAAAGCTGGAACTATATGTGGGTTTGTGCGCTCCCGAATTCACTCTTTTTTCAACAATTCAACCACTTGTCAATTCAACTTTTATGCTCTATTGGTCCCTTTCGGTGATGAACTTTGTTGGGAAGAAATATTAGATGTCCCTTAGGGTGACGTTAGTGAGAAAGCTCTTCAGGCATTACATCACCAAATTCTGTCCATCTTGGTTCTTCTCTTTTCTTTGGGCACTAGAAGATAAGTAATCTCTCTCTCTTTTTTTTTAAAATTTTATTAATTTTGACATTGAAAGAAACTTGCTATCTTCCTCTCGTAAGGATTTGTGAGATTTCTTTTCTTAACATGGTAAAAGAGTAACCTCAACATTTCCCATCCTAAAGATACATGTATTCTTCCGATTGTCATGGATGAAACTCCTATCATATTGCTATAGCCTCCCTAGGAGTATATGGCACATATCCATAGGAACCACGTTAGACTATATTTTATTTTGACAATTTTTCTTGATAGAATATGAAACTAGACAATGTTTAGTAACTTTTATTTCATTGCCATTTTTAAACCACAAATTGATATAGCCTTGGACATGGCTCGATTGAAGCTTGTTTTTGTCCACCATTTCTTGCAAGGCAATGTTTTCATATCTCCCCTATCGATCACAACGGTACATAATTTGCCAGGGGCTTTGCACCAATTTTTATAAATATTGGAACTTAGTAAACCTTCTTTTGATTTGGCCTTTTGGGGTAGAGGGAACCCTTTGGATCACAAGACTTCCTCCTTCCTTCGGTATAACAACTACTTGCTCAATCTCCTCTTCTCCATCATTTATAGGTTACCTTGGGTCATCAAGGCCTTAAAGTTCCTCACTATTAACAAGGTCGGCATGAGTATCTTCTTGCCTTTTTTGAATAATTATGGCACTGATGGCCAACTTGGCCACACTTTAAACAAGCATTGGGATTTCTAGTATGAGTAAAATTGTTTCTAGCAAAAGTGTTGGGTGCTGAGTTTGAACCTTCTTGGGAAGAACCTTGAGAAGTAGGGGCACCACCACCATACGAGGATTCACCTTTTGGAGGATAAGAGTTATGATTCTCAAAGAACTTCTTACCTCCATGAGAGAGCCTAGCCTCCATTTTTAAGGCTAGTCAATATGCATGATTAAGCCTCCATAACTGGTGCATCTCTACTTCATCACAAATAAGATTTCGTAATCTACCACTGAACCTTGTCACAAGTTGCTCTTCATTTTCGTGAAGACCGTTTGTGGGCCATAATTTTAAAATTTTTTTTGATATACTCCATCACACTATTAATTGATAGATATTGTTAAATTGAGGGAAAACTTTTTAAGAAAAACATACCAGGAGAAAATTTTCTTTAAGCCTAGATTTCATTTTCTTTCGTAAAGAAATATTTGGCTTTCCTTTGCGAAGCCTCATCTCCGGTGTTCAATCTCACCATTTTGAAGCATTGCCTTGAACCCTGATAGTAACATGCTTCTCATGTTGATTTTCTAGGTCACCTTGTAATCATAGACTTTTCTATGGCACTAAGCTATTCGAGAAATTATTCAGGCCAAAACGACCCTAAATTCTGGCAAGTCAATCTTGATTTAGTCAAAATCTCAAAAGGAATCCTTTTGAATACTCTACTCAGTTGACAACAGGATTTATGTCGATTTTATCATCAAAAGACCCATGACTTGAGCCATCATGCCCACTGTGAGCCTCTTGATGTTTAAGATGCAAGGTTAGTTCTTCAACCTGTCTTTGAAGTGCTTGAAGTTCATCTTCTCCATCATTCCTACCCATTCGGTTGTTGTTCCCCCCTAACTCAACACGTTGCCATGGGAAAATCAGAATACAACCAAGGGAGAATGTTGACACTGGCTTTGATACCAAATGATGAAGGAATTGGGTATGAGGAATAGAAAATTGGAGAGCAAACACAAAAGCACCAGAATGGAAGGAAGTGAGCTTCACGCTTCACAAAATTTATATTTCTTAAGTCTATATTCTGAATTTTGTTGAAGCATTATAAGGGGAATATATACAGGATAATAGTAACAAAAATTAAAGCCTACATGCCTAACACATTCTTCCATGAACACCTTCTCAAAGGAATTAATTAGGACAACTGCCAAAGCATTAAATAAGACAGTATTGCCAAGCCAAAAGACAACTACCTGCCAAAATATGACAGCAACGTATCTTCTGAAGAGATCCTTGCTATTCAAAGCAACTCTACTCTAGCTGGCTGTGCACTTCATTATCTGGCCAGCCGGCCTAGTTGGCTGTGCACTGCATCAAGTGGGAAAAATATTCTATATTCTTATTTAGATAAGCGATCAATTTAATAAAGCTTATTTAAAAGATTAACTCTTGTTGGTGACTATGCATCATAGGAATTATTCTTGGTTTTGTTTACTTTCTTGAACATGAAATTTTCTTGTAATAGTTTCAATCTGGCTTTATGTATATATTAGTTACAGAAGATAGTTTGTTATTTTGATTTATTTGCTTCCATTTGCTTCACCCCAAGCCCTCTTTCAGGTTCATTGCTTGCAGTTTCTTATATATGAAGTGGTATCTGGTGGAAACTTAAGGAAGCCTGGTGGCCTTTTTGGCAATAGCAGCTCAGAAATCCCTGTTGATGATCTGAAACAGATGGAAACATTCTTTTACAAGCTTAGCTTTTTTCTCCTTGTTCTGGACTATACAGGTTTGTTTCTTCATCAGCATGTGTATCTCTATTTATTTTCTCCTTAACTCCATCTCTCTCAGATGAATTTTCCTTCTGCTCTGGTGGGATACTGACAGTAGATTCGATTGAAATTTCATATTTAAAGGATGCCTTAATGTCCTAGTTTTACTTCCTATATCTCTTTAATTTTCTATTTCTTTTTCCTATCAAAAAAGGAAAAAAGACAATCAGACCTTTCATGAGTATTCACAATCTCTACTGTGATAAAGGGATATAGTACAGAGAATGGCTTTATCTTTCATGGGACTGCAAAACTGTTGAATGTACTGTGTTTTAGCTATTTGTCAATATCTGATATGTTACCTTCTTTCAGTGCCTTTACTGAATGACCTTTTGTGATCACCATGAATGGCATGACTTAGCTGCAGTGTGCTGGTTTCTTGTGATTTTTCCTCAGTGCCATCACATTCTTCCAGAGTCATACTTTTTTTAATTTAAATTGGTGATTTGGTGCTATCATCTAATTGCATAGGAATTTTTCCTTTGAAAAAATACTTTGCAAAAGCATTGTGCACTTACACAGGAAACACTTGTCTGCCATTGTGCTGCTACTTTCACATTCATTGTTATGCCTTATGCTCTGTTTGTTCAACTTAGTTTCTTGAAGCTTGGAAGCACTTTGTCCTTGTTGCAGTACTGCTGTTCTCTCTCTCATATAATTTTTGGTTGCTATTAATCATATGGTAACTAATCATGGCTCTTGTGCTCTCTACAGTGACAATTGGAACTTTGACCGATCTTGGTTTTCTTTGGTTCAGAGAGTTTTACCTGGAAACTTCCCGTGTCATTCAGGTAAACCAAGTAATGAATCCATAAATATTGTTTGGAAATACGATACTTGTCCAGCTCTTCTGCACAGACCACAGAGTGATTACATTTGCAAAGAAAACCTAGTGAAAAAGCTGTTTCCCTTTTTTGTGCAACTTCCCCCAAATTGTTAGTAAGACATTGCTTTCATCTACAGGATTATAGTTAAATTTGTCTAGTATTTAGTTGTAAATCAAGGGCATGCTTCACTTTCAGGACATTTTGATTATTCTTCCTGCTTGTGAGCCCACCAGTTCTCCTTCACTCAACCTGCTAGATCAATTGCATAGGAGTAAGAGAATAAAGCTTCTATAAACCATGATTCTCAATGATCTGCCCTCCTTACAAGTAGGGCTTTTATCTTCAGATGAATAGTGGACAGTGTGTTTGTTTAGCGTTTCCATTGTATGTGAGGTGGCAGCCTGGTCAGCCTGCCCTTTTCCCTCTGTCCCTCTCGCTCTACTTCCTTGCCCCCTCTTTTCATTAAACTTGTTCCATGAAAGCTGCCCTAACTTTTTTGGCATGTGTTCTATTGACCCACTTAGTGGAAAAAAGCTTTGTTTGGTCGGGTTTGGTTTAAGTAATGGAATTCATTGCAACGTCAAATATTTAAAATTCGAGTCAAAGAACCCGAAATCAACATTGATATAAATAATGCGACAGTGGCAAAGCAATTTGCCCAAAAAAAGAGATATCAATTACAAAAGTTTAGAAAGCCACTCTACTTCTTCGGCAAAAGTCTGTCATTCAATATAGACTCTATTGTCAATCAAATATAATACATGATTTCTTTGGATTCATAGGATATCTTTTATTTATATATTGTATATTTTTATCTTAATAAGATGATTCTGATTTATTGTAATTAATTATGATTGTCAAAAGTAGGGTTGTAATTTTGGAAGGTGTAAAATTGTCACACTTTGTAATTAGAGCAAGAAATATTCTACTTAATGAGAAGAAACTTTTAATTAAGAGTATTCAGAACAATTGATATGGTATTAGAGCCATACCTCTAAACCTTTTGCTTCACTCATGCTTCATTTCCTTGGCTTTCTTAGCTTTCCTGGGTGATTTCAGCACGGTTTTCTTTAGGGTTTAGTAGATTATACTAAACCATTCAAGTGTTGAACATCTGGATCAAGCCACTAGGACTGAGATTAGGGTATTTTTTGGTGTGGAAAATTCTTCCCAAAGAATTTTTGCATTTTCTTTACCACTGGGTTGATCATGTGTGAAGATCTTGAGCTCTGTTTCCTTCCCGAAGTCTATTCAGCTCTCATCATGCACAAAAGTTCCTCTTTATGTCGCAAATTCGGTCTCAAACTTCAACTTAATCGATTTTCTATCTTGGTGCAAGTGTTGCTTTATTTTCGAATCATTTCAAATCTCTGATTCAATGCAACAGATGAGAAGCAGACTTTCGACTACGTGGGTAATATTTGTTTCCTATGAGTTTGTATTAGATTTCCTTTGACCCACTATCCTTCGAATTCATAAGTCAATTTGTGAGTAGAATCAATCTGTGTTCTTAGTATTTTCTGATTCGATTTTGGGGCAGAATTGAATTTGACCTTCGGCTTAGTGCATTTTTGTTTTAGGTTTCTAGGGTTTTCCCCTTTTTTGCCTCATGTGAAGATAGGAGGCTGAGGATATCACGTGACCTTATTTGTGAGGTAATTTCCGATCAAAGTCCAAATTTCTTTTCTTACTTATAATTTATAATATTGGTAGGAAATGTTATTATTTGTTTTAATGGAAAAAATTACTCCGTCTAGGAGTTTCAATTTAAAATATTCAAAATGGGAAAATAATTTTGGAGTCATTTAGATGGTTTATTTATAGCCCTATGAAATAAAAGAACGTAATCAATGAGAGAGTAAGAATAGTTGCATTATGTCATATGGTAAATGATTTTTAATGCTTCACGACTGCTAAGGAAATGTGGGATTAACTTTGACGCATCTATAACAAAGAAAATAATACTCAAAAATTTTAATTGAAATTAGAAATTGCTAACTTTAGAGAAGATGATATTTTTGTTAAACAATTATATGCTGGATTTTTTAATTTATGGAGCGCATATATTAGGATTGTTCATTTTGAAGCTCATAAGCGGGCTCTAATGGTACCATAATAATTTTATATGGAAAGTTTAAGAGATTAGTTTATGATAAAAATGAAACTTGAATTTGAGTATATTCACGCTAGTCTTCTTAATTGCAGTCCAGTTTCATTTCTTGATATATGCTTGGAAGAAATTCTTCGAGAAGAGTAACGTCTAGCCACTTACGTTAACATGGCACAGGATATGACACATTCCAAGTTGGTTAACTTGGCATATGCTATTTAGCGATAAGGAAATTTCAAATATCAAATCCAATACTATAGCTGTAAAAAGTGTGGACATATTGTAAAGAATTGTAGTGAGAAAATCTATAATCATTATAAAAAGGAGGGGTATATTATTAAAGATTGTAGCATTCAACCTCAAAATAGACAAGCCCCAGCCTTTCACACCAATGTCCACTCAGCTTCAACTTGTGTGCCGGCTCTTTCAATACAAATATCTATTATTCCTTCACCTTCTTTCATTCATGAGATAGTACAACAAATGATGGCTTCTGCTTTCTCTACTCTTGAACTACAAGACAAGCAAAAATTGCTTACTTATGCTTGATTATTTGATTCATTGACATCAAATTATATGACAGGTACTATAGATGCTTTAAATAATGTTCGTAAGTATAAGTATGAGTAATATCTTCAGGTAGCCAATGGCAATTATCTTCCCATCTCCATAGTTAGAAATCTGGAATTTGCCTTCGATAATGTTTTTGCATTCCTAGAATTATTTATGAGTTTGATTTTTATTGGACAATTGGTTGATAATAACAGTGAAATTTAACTTGATTGTAATTGTTATTTTGTGCAAGATCAAGTGTCGAGGAAGGTAATCATAAAGGGATATAAAGTAGGATGTTTATTTCCTATTCAGTTTCCTATTCCTACTTTCGTTTCTTTTACTTGTACTACTGTCACAAATAATACTAATGTATGGCACAGAAGATTTGGACACCCTAATTTTAGTATTTTGAATTATTATATGAGATATGGTCATTTAAACAATAAAAATTTATTTTTTTTCGGAGCCAAGCAAATGTATTTCTTGTAAGCTTTATAAAAGTAAGTTTTCACCTTTTCCTTTGCATAGTAACAATGTGTCCAGAAGCTTTGAGATTGTTCATACTGATATATAGGGTATGAGTCCGATTACTTCTCATACTAACTACAAATACTTTATGACGTTCATTAATAACTATAGCCACTTCACTTGGATATATTTTTTTCGTTTTAAAGATGAAGTATTTCTTGTATTTCAATCCGTTAGTGTTTATATTGAAACATAATTCTCAATATGTATTAAAATCTTATGTTTAGACTCTACGGGAATATATGTCCTAAGTTTTTTTAGGATTATCTGAACACAAAAGGTATTCTATCTTAATATTCTTATCCTTACATTCCCCAACAAAATGGGGTTGCCGAACTCAAAGATCGTAACCTTCTGGATGTTATTTGTATCTTGTTAATCAAATTATCTGTACCTCCTAAATTCTAGGTAGAAGTTTTATCTATAATTGTGTATTCGATTAATTACTTATCCTTCTAAATCTTGCATTATGATTCCTCATAATATTGTTTGTTTGGAATTTTACCCGACTATCATTCTTTGCATATATTTCATTGTCTATTTTGTCCACTTTCTTTCAGTTTAATGCCGTAGACTTGAACCTCAACCGGTGAAGTGCGCATTTTTCAGATATAACAATACACACAAAGGGTTTGTTTGTTTTGATGCCGATACAAACAAATTTCATTATTTTTGTTTTCTTTGAAAAACTATCTTACTTCTAGTATCGTATTATACATGAATCCATTCCTGCCATTCTTTTGATTTTTGATGACCTGCTTGATTCGAGTCACCAATTTAAACTTGAACTCGTGTATCAGAGATGTCCTTTACATCTTCTTCTTGATCTAGAACTGACATTTGATTTTGCTATACTTCAACCTCGATGGTCCACTTGGATTATTCATTCTCCCGGTAGGTATAGTTTTTCTTCTATAGCTCACTAGGCAATTTTGGATACTACTATTACACCTTGAACTTACTCTCAGACCTCTACTTAAAAGTGTTGCCAACAAGCTATGCAAGACGAGTTGCAGGCTCTTCAAGATCACCATACTTGGGATATTGTATAGTGTCCTTTTGGAATCAAACCGATTGGATGTAAATGGGTATGTCCACTTAAACCACGGTCTCATGGCTCTATGTACAAATATAAAGCTTATTTGGTTGCATTTGTTAATCAACAGGAATACAATATTGATTATGAGTAAACTTGTGCACCAATGGCCAAAATGACTATCATGTATACTATTGTGGCCATTACTACTTCGAAAGAATGGCTGATTCAACAGATGGATGTAAAAAAAGTATTCTTACAAGAGGATCCAAAGGGAAAAGTTTACATGACTTTATTTTTTGATATTTTTGCTCATTGTTCCTTTGAAATGTGTAAGTTAAACCATTCTTTATATGGTTTAAAATAGGCATTGCAAGCTTGGTTTGAAAATTTTTATACCTATCTTCTTGAGTTTGACTTCAATCAGAGTCAGTATGATTCTTCCCCTTTTTGTTGCAAGACCTTTTACTAGAATTATTATTCTTTTCGTCTATTTTGATGATATTGTTATAATTGGATTTGACCCTTGGCTAATTGAATAGTTACAAAATCATCTACATGACATTGATTTGCTATAGTATTTTCTTAGTTTTCAGTTATGGCATACTCCTATTGGTAGTTTTTTGCATCAACATGAGTATACACAGGAACTTATTACGTTGGTTGGTCTTCAAGACAAAAACTTTGTTCTTACACTGATAGAGGTTAATTTATAGCTCCGACAAGAAGATAGAGACTTGCTACCTGATCTATCTATATATTAGTAATTGGTAGGAAGCTTGAATTATTTAATAATTACTTAACCTTATCTCTTTTGCAGTCTTGTAAGTTAATTTATATAGGCATCTCGGCACTCACACTTTGCAACGATGAAACCGATCATTCATTACCTAGTAGGTACTTTGGGTCGAGGACTTTTCTTTTCAGCTAAGAATTCCCATTGTTTATAGAGATTCAGTAACGCTGATTGGATAGATTGTACCGATAATCGTCATTCTAATACTGGTTGGTACATATTTATTGGCAATATTCTTATTTCTTGAAAGAGTAAAAGTAAGCTCAAGTATCAAAATCCTAATTTGAGTCAGAGTAACATACTATGTCTTCAATTTGCTAGGAAATTGTTTGGTTCATGGCTTAATATGGGAACTTGGCGTTGCCCAGCTTACTCCAACCGCTTTTCATGCTAATAACATCAGTGTTATTCAAATTGCCCCACATTATATCTTTTATAAATGTACAAATATATTGAGGTTGATTGTCATTATACCCGTGTATCGCTTGATTAACGTGTGATCACTCTTTCGCACATCTCTTCCCTTCTTGAAATAGCGGATGTTTTTACTAGAACTCTCTTGTGCCAATGATATTATTTCATGGTAGACAAATTGATGTTTCTTGATTGGTTGGCATCAATTTGGGGGGCCATGTCATTCAAATATAATACTTGATTTCTTTGGATTTGTAGGATACCTTTTATTTATATATTGTATATATTTACCTTAATTAAATTATTCTAATTTATTATAAGTGATTATGATCGTTATAGTTAGGCCTGTAATTTAGGAATATGTAAAATTGTAATATATTGTAATTGGTTCAAGAAATATTCTATTTAATGTAAGAAACTCTCAATTGAGAGCATTCAGATGAATTAACATCTATAATCCATTTTGACTTCCGTTTTATGCAGGCAATTACTGCATCTGAATCCCTTGTAATACCTTTGAAAACCTCATATAGCCTTATGCGTTCCTTGCCGGATCATGTATATTGTTGCACCAAAATTGAGGGGCCTTGCCTTGTACCAACTCTTTTGAAGGGATATATTAGAAGTAAAAAAATTTTTACGAATTGTATGCTAACAAAAAAATATCAAGAAATTTTCTACAGTTCGTAAATTGACAGGCAAATATTAGTTGATATATTGCGATATCGCCAATCTGGCGACATTGGACCGCACTTTGGGGAATATTTGTATTGGGAATCTTGATACTTATATATATCGACCGATAGTTCATTTACTGGTGGTACTCCAAGTCTGATCAGAACAGCAGCATTGAAAGAAAAAAGGGGTGCACATGGCTACATAATATAGTCAACAAGAATCTACATCTATGAAACATTGACACGGGACACGAACATAACAAGATTCTGACATGTCGACATGCTATTTTTCACAAATCAAGGACACGACACGCTGGAAATCTATAAACTAAAATAATGGTTTCTATTTTTTTAATTGATAAAATACTTATATTTTATAATAAATGTGAAATAAAAAAAAATATATTTTTTTAAATCTTATACCAAAAAAATTATAGAAAGAAAAGGGGTATATATTCATATAAGGACAATAATATTGATAAAACTTTCAAAATGAATAAATGTAAAATATCAATGACGCTTAATTACAACAAGTATATTATTTTTAAGATTCCACGACTATATATTCTTCATTGTCTCCATTTTCATCACCATCATCGGTAAAACCAACACACTCTAACTTCGACTCATTCAATAAGAGCTGTGTAATTTCTAATTCTCTAATATTATTGAATGAATCAAATACATCTGCACAAATGTCTCACATCTTACTCTTCTCTTGCGAGTATTGTGGACTTCTCCTTAAAAGTAGGCAAAGATTATTATGAATGAAAACTAAATTTTCGGCATGTTTTGTAGTCATTTTATTCCTTCTCAATGAAAGGATAAAGGCGTAAGTACTCCAATTTCTCTCTCACAACGTGATGACGAAAATGGTTGCATAAATAGTTTTATGAAGCTAAAGATTGAAGTAAAGGCGCACCTGGACCATAAATAGCCCACTAGTTTTTTTGGATCCATGCTATAATGATCATTAATAGAATCAATATTTGTAAATTGATTTATCCTTGATGAAAAATTAGCAAATTCTATGTTGTCTTTAATTCGATCTTTCGGATCAAGAAATTGTATTTTCATACATTTCATCTTTCCTTGAGAAATTTCTAAGTCTTTGTGTGGAGGAACTCTATTTGGCATTTTACTAAACTATTGATCGCTATAGTACTTTACAAATTTAATAAGAAAAAATAAATTGTTAGATTTAAATTCAATTTTATTTAATGAACGTACAGCTAGATATTACAAAAGTAATTAATTATAATACTTTAATTACCTTGAATTTAGAGAATGGGCCATGCAATGAATCGGGGTGTTGTTTTTGCTCCATTGATCAATAAAAATATTGTTCACCACATCATAAAATGTGGATAATTCTTATATCCGCTTTTTTTCATACTTATATATTGCAATCTTCACTTTTTCAATCATAATATCCCACATGTCGTATACTAAATACAGACAAGGCTTGGCCATGTCACAAGCCTTAAGTATATCATAAATAGGAGCGGTAAATGAAAGTATATAATCAATCTTATCTTATCAAATGTCATATCACATCCTGAAACTTTATATGTCTAATTAATTATTATTTCTAAAATTAAAATTCTAAACAAATTCAATAAATAGCGTTAAGTCCTAAAATTCAGATGTGACAAACCAAATATACAGGACCTAACAAATTGAAACCCACATAGGGCCTTGTCGGACAAATGTTCGGATAATAAATATGACCTGCTCTATAATCATTGTAAGAAAAGTGACAATTTAACCGTAATC
Organism: Nepenthes mirabilis; assembly: GCA_025585075.1. NCBI lineage: Eukaryota > Viridiplantae > Streptophyta > Magnoliopsida > Caryophyllales > Nepenthaceae > Nepenthes > Nepenthes mirabilis. Next base: position 55,866 of record JAODPA010117364.1, read on the forward strand.
ATTATCAATACATAAGATAACATCCCAACTATTCTCGAAATATAACCATAGGTCTATACTTTGTCAACGCAAAATCCAATCATATCAAATGCCAATTGAAACCTTAACGGAGTTAGAACTTACCAAATCAGATGAAATGCTGCCAGATTATGACCATGCTCTTGCAAGGAACCCAAGCCTTCTAATCTTAAGGGATAGAATAGAAAACATGAGTTTAAAGTTCAGTAAATATCATATGTGGAACAAACGTGTTCAATAAATTAGAGGGAGGGTCTAAAATCAAATATTAAATTAGACGACATACACAAATCCAAATCACAGATATCCAAAATCCAAAACAGAATCCAATATCAAAATTCAATGGTAGTCTCGTATTCAAATCATATATCAAATCCAAAACAACTATCAAATTAGAAAATAGTCTTCTCATGACGTGTATATATATCCGGACATCAAATCCAATAACTGAAGCCCAAGTAGATGTCCAATCCAATGTCCAATTCAAGACTGGATTAAATCATGATCTAGGGCAAAATCCAATAGTAGATGATCCAATTGTGTGCGTAGAAGCCGAAGTAACACCGCAACAAATAGTCCAAAGTCCGAATCAAAACATATATTTAAAATCAAATGTACGAGACATACCAAAACCCATTTGTGGGTAAAATCGACAAATTTCAAATCCAAGTTTAAATCAAAATCCAAATACTAAATCCATGCAGAAATGCAAAGCATGCACTAATCTGAATTCTAATTATTTAAAGACTAACTTGAGAAAAAGGTTATACATACTTTCGGTAATTTCAGGCCAAATCAAATGCAGTTTAGGCTAGCATGCTAGGCCACATATATATTTTGTTTCCCTTAGGTAAGATTGCTCACTATATTTTGCTACCTGTTGCTTTGGGTGTAATTCTTCAAGTTGTCAAATATATTAGGACATCCGAATATATTTTAAATTCCAATTAATATTTCAAAGAGGAGGGTCACTATATTCAAGTATTTCTTGTCAGCGGAAAGGGATTTTCAATAATAAATATTTTCCCGTTAGGAGTTGGTTAGAATGGCTAGAATATCAAATAATAAATCCAAAGGTAGTGACCACGATCTCGGCACATGTATGTAAAAATGCACTGCCTAATGAAGCTTCATAAACATTTCCATACAGATATATTAATATAAGTATAAATAGTGTCTGATAATTATCCATTTTTTTCAAAAAATGACAAAACCTCCAAATATTAACAGAAATAAGACAAAACCCTCAAACAACCAGTAAAAAGGTCATGTATGCACAAGGAAAACGAACGGGTTAGTTAAAAGTGTACACACAAGGTTAAAACCTCCAAATCGATACAAAACATCATTAAACAGAGAAATAAACGAAGAATAGGGTTAGAAGATACTTGTCTCGACCTTATACCAAGCGGGCTTAACAAAAGGATACTTCGAGGTATCCAAACCATACTTTTCTCTCTCCTCTTTGCGCATGCTCTCTCTCTCTACGTTGCTTGGCCTCCTCCTCTGCCATGCCTTCCTCTTCTTCTCTCCTCTTCCCCTTGTGCATGCTTTTGGTTTCCTTTGCCCGATGGTGATCTAGTACAGATGATGGTGCCAGCCACAGCGGTAGCAGCTTTGCGACGGTGATGTCTCCAGTGACGGTAGCGACGGCGGTACATGCATGTACCATTGATATCTTCCTCTTCTCCTTTAACCCACCTCCCCTGGCTCTTCTCTGCCTTTATTCGCAACCCTCTCCTCTTCTCCTCCTCCCCTCTTTTTCTCCCTTTTTCCTTGCTAGAGCTGTGGCTTTGTTTTTGGCCTCATTGTCCAATAACCATAATTCGGCCAATTTTTTTCAAAATCGGTACATGCAAGCAAATAATTAGTATCAACAAAGAAAAAGTAAGGATTTGCTTTCCTTAATTTCATACATTCATTCCTTCTGGCAATGGTGATGGTGGTCACTCTGTTCGGCTCGCGTCTTTCTCCTTCCATTCATGCCAGCGCATATAATGGAGGGTAAATTGCAGAGAGGGCTTCGTCGGGCATCCATTCCTGACATTAATTTCCTTGGACAGGTGATCGCTGTGACCGCTGCACTGCCTTTCCCCTCCTCTCCTTCTCTCTTTTTCTTCCTCTCTTTCTTTTTCCTTTT
>JAODPA010117364.1:58063-83565 GCA_025585075.1 Nepenthes mirabilis
AACGAAAGAGGGAAAGGAAGAAAAGAAAAGAAAAAAGAGAGAAAATAAAGGAAGAAAGAAGAACAACGAAGGAAGAAGAATGAAATATAAGGTTTGGATATTATGGTAATAATGTATTCGAAATCCCATTCTAGAGTGAGAATAATGTATTCAAAAGTGAGAAAGTGAGAATATTACTTTTATGTTTGACTTCTATCTATTTTAGTCGATGGAGTTTGAGCAGTGAAAACTAAAAACTCTAGGCTTTTTGATTCAACAGAATAAAGGATTAGGTCTATTTTAGGCAATGGAGTCTCTTTGATTCAACAGTTAGGCGATGGAACCTGAGAATCGAAAACCCTAGACTCTTTGATTTAACAAAATAGAGGAAGAGAATTTGGGGGGAGTAGGAGTGAATGAGTGGTCATTCATGATATGTGGGAAAGGAAGAGTTTTTTAATTTTAATGAATAAAAAGGCCACAATTTTTTTAATTTGGATAAAAGCCTCGCGGCTTTTTTAATTTACCAAATACCCATAATATTTTAAAAATTATAAAATTGTCCAACGTGTTTAAAATGTGTCCAAAACATGCCTGAAATGTGTCTGACGTGTCCGGAGTGTGTCTGGAACGTGTCAAAAATGTGTCGAGACATGTCCAGAGAGTGTCTGAAACGTGTCGGAGAAAAAAATAAATTAACACATTGGGACACTTGGGGCGTGTCGGTGTCTGATACGTGTTGGACACCGACACGTTGAGTCCGAGAATGTGTCTGTGCTTCATAGATCTACATCTACATCTTTCCTCAGTCTGCTTTGATGGGTGTCCTATGCGATCTGAGCCTGGTTATAAAACTGTGTTATGAAATACTTCTTTCCATTGAGATCAGTCTGGGCGACAACAATTTTGCTTTCTGCACATGAAGGAATTTATAAGCGGAATTTGTTGTGAAAACTTTATTAGGAGTGTGTTTCCAGGTGCCTTTGGATTAAGATATTTTCAAAAATCTTTTCTTAGTTTCATCGATTTCTTCCAATACCAAGAACAGTCAGTTATATCCTTAAAGCTCTACTGTGAATCGCCCTTTTGGTATATGTCATTAACCCATTTGAGTATTTGTGCCAAATCTTTTCTTTCTTAGCTGATACAGCCCACAAATGCTACATAAGAAGCTTTATTCCCGCTTATGAAGTGTTTTATGACAAGCCTAAACTTCATATGGGAATGTGCAAACTGTATCCCAAGCCACCAAGTTCCTTGAGCTATTATTTGAGGGTCCAGACAGTAAGATCTTTCTGCAAAATCCCTGCAGATCTTTCAAATCTTTCTTAGACAATACCAACACGCTACACAAGGAGGTTTGCATACTAGCTAACATACTCTTTGATAAACAGTTGCCTGCTAGCATATGTAAGCATTCTACCAGACCAGCTCTGGAGTCTTGAAATGATTTTGTCCTTGAGAACATCACAATCAGCTGTATTCAGTATAGAAGAGAGCAAAGACGCACCCAAGTATCTCAATGGTAGAGCACCCTTTTAAAATCCAATCATCATCAACAACTAAGCCTTCTTTGCATCATTTACACCAGCCAAAAAAAAAAAAAAAAAAAATGAAACATATATGATTAGCCTTTAAACCATGTGCTTCCAAAAATTATTTAATCATGTCGCTATTCTTTGAATAGGATAGGCATCAACTTTGCAATAAACGAGTATCTCACCAACAAATGAGAAGCTAACAAGCTTTAGCATGGTTGCATTTTGGGTATAGTGAAACCATTTATCCTTGTCCAGTTCCTTCAGCTTTCTAGTGAAGTATTTCATCATCCTCACAAAAAAAAAAAAAAAAAAACACTGCTCAACTCTAACAAGAATAGAAAATCTGGTAGTTTTACAGAGGTCATGACCATTCAAATAATAAGTTTGAGGAAAACCCAGTCCACCCAACACCAAGAAATTTGCTGTTACACCCTTGTCATATGCCTTTTGCAACCCTACGTAAGGCATCTGGGGGAAGCATTCTTCTTGCTACAGCTGCTTCAATATTTTGATCAATCATAAGGTTATGCAAAATGGATCTCCCTTCTGCAAAGGCATTTTAGTCTCATTCACCAAAATGGAAAGCATTTATTAATCCTTGCAGCAAGATCTTTGAGATATTGTGGCAATATGTGGCCCTCCCCCCTTCATGTTAACATGTAATAATAATAAAAAGTCTGAGGGTTAGACAGTTTTATGGGGCATAGGCCTCCCAAAATAAACTCACTAGGCCTGGTTGGGTTCTTTACTTATGGACCTAGAGTAAAAGTGGCATTCAATTGCTTCAGAAGTTTTTCAGTTTAGAAGTCTTTGATAGCCTTTTGTTGTGGTAAGTAGTTTATTATATTTTCATTGCCTTTGATTATGGCTTCCGGTCAGGCTTGGATGCCATCACCATGAATAACTCTGGCTTACTAGATGACGGTTTTAATGGCTAAAAAATTTGAGGATCTACTGATTGACAGTATTTGATGGCTTTTCATACCCCTTCTCCCATAATATCCCAAGCCTTTATGAAAAATAGGCTTGTATAGCCATCAGGTCCTGGGGATTTATCCCCTTCATTGAAAACAGTGCTTGCTTGATTCAATATCAGTAGCCTCCCTAGTCTCTACATAGGCTCTGTCTCTGAACTGAGACTGATTAATAAGTGCGAATTGTTGTTTGTAGCAGTTGAATCATTTGATAATCATGCAGGATGAATACTGTTGGTTTACCATTTTGAACAATATCTTTTACTAATGAGAAATGGAAGAAAGAGAAGAAACAAAATAGATGCTCCAGCAAATGCGATCACTTGCACCCTTTCCCTGTCCTTCGACTGTGATGTTACTTCAAGATACACTATTTGGTTTATCTTTAAAGAAAGGTGGCTTATACCCAACACTGCCGGATTACTTTCTCTCTCAAGAGTTAAAAGTATGCAATCTTACCTTGCAGTGTAAAGTGGTTGTTTCCATATTGCGATCCCATGACCTCCAAGCCACGATAAAGCAACCTTACCGTTGCACTAAATTTCATTGTCTATAGCTTGTTTGCTTTAAATTCAGGTATATTGAAACACTTCGTTGTGATCTACAAGCTAGATTTTATCTCACCATGAAGTTGTGAATATAAACCTTAAATATCCTTGTACATCATATCATAAAAATATTATCCAGTGTTTCAATTAGTTGAAACATTTGTTATCCTGTTGAGTTAGATGAAACATTCTTTTTTATTTTTCCATTTGCAGTTTCCAATTGAGTGCTCTCTTCCCTGGATGCTGGTGGATTGTGTAATTGGGTCCCCACATACAGGCCTGCTTGAGAGTGTTCTTATGCCATTTGATATCTATAATGATGCTGCTCAGCAAGCACTAACTGTGCTGAAGCAGCGATTCCTCTATGATGAAATTGAAGCTGAGGTACCTAAAGTTTTTCATTGAAGTAGGATATGGACTTGCTTGATGGTTATAATGGTCGTTTGCTTATGCTTTTCATGCAGTTTTAAATGCCTTGAGCAATCATCATTATCAATTTACTCTGTTATTGGTATAATGGTGAATTCCATATCAAGTTCAGCTTACAGCCAATCCATTCTCATGAATATCTAAACATGTAAAAGGCTTAATTCCTACAGCTATCAAACTGACTTGGCCAGCATATGCTGCAATTATGTTCTGTACTCTCTTTTTTATATTCTACTGTTCCTTTCTGATACAGTACTTCTGTTAACAGATCTCATTAGGGTGATCTGCATGCTAATCTCTGTATATATCGTTGAGTACACTTGGTTTTGCAGATCTTGCTGGCTGCTTAATATTATCACTCCCATCTGGGACTTGGAATTTGATTGACGTTCTTTCCTTCAGGTGGACCACTGCTTTGATATTTTTGTTTCTGCATTGTGCGAGATTGTTTTTACATATTACAAGAGCTGGGCTGCGAGGTACACCCTGCTTTCTATCGCTTGTCTACTCGTGCCGCTTAAAACTTATTAAACTAAAGCATTATTTTTATTGGCTGGTGAATTTGTAGTGAACTTCTTGATTCATCATTCCTCTTTGCGGTGGACAATGGAGAAAAATACTCCATACAACCTATGAGATTCTCCGCACTTTTTAAAATGACTAGAGTTAGGGTGAGTATGTCTCAGCAGGTTCATGCCTTTGTTTGGAGATACGGATTGTCCTATTTCAGGTGCTTGATTTCTCACTGCTTCTAATTCTTGTTGTCATCGAACGATCTTCTGATTGTTCTGTTCATTTTTCTATACAATTGACTCTGTTGTGTTTTTCACTATTTCAGAGTGATATTTGTGTTTTTTTTTTTTCTGTACTCTAAATTTGAGTGTGTTCAGAATATGTTGAGAATTGAGTATGATAACTGAAAAGACTCCTCCCTACTGTTAAACCACCTCTACAATACTGTTAAAGTCATGTTAATTCAAATTCAGACTAGATAGTTAGCTTAAGAAACGGTTGTGTTTTTATATGATTCGTCTGGGCACATCATCCTGGGATGTATCTCTGTCCCTTTTCCTGATTGTTTTTCTAGAGACTGCATTTTTCCTTGATTGCCTACTACAGGCCTCCTTGAGAATTTGTCATTAGTTTATTGCCTCTTGTTTGATGGGAAATATGAAGAGATCATCATCTGCTAGATCATTGACGGAAGCATCCTAACTGGAAGTACTTTTGTTGGATATTTCTTGACCAATACTTGCAATCTCCACTGCTATCGGGATATACTGAGCTACAATCTTTATGCTTAATCTGTCTGCATCTATCCATGATTCTAGCCGTAGTTGTTCATTCTTCAGCTTAATGAGCCATAGTCTTCTCCTTAGCGAGCAGCAATGGCTGAGAAGCTGGTATGAATGCTGTGAATCTTAACGAGGTATACATGTGTAGAATATTCTTAGAAAGTTCTCTAGAAGTGGGCTGATATTGAAATTGTAAGATAAAATAGGAGTGCTGAATGCATTGACTATCCCGTACTTTATTTGGTCCTAGCAAGTTGCACTGCTCATTTTGGAAGTGAAAGTGACTTCAATTCATCCCTGCAAGAGAGAGAGAGAGAGAGAGAGAGAGAGAGAGAGAGAGAGAGGAAAATGTGAGAAACTCAAGCTGATGCCACCTTGGAAATGCTTGGGTTTTTCCCCTTAAAATTTCATTCAGGTGAACTGAGCTGATTTGCGGTTAGATCTGACTTTCAGGATTCCATATTTGTCCTCATATTACTTATAAAGAGAGGCCTCACCTTGATTTATTTTACATTCAATCAAACAATTGCAAATTCCACTCCAACATGTTAGCTGTTTTTAACTCTACAAGACACTATGTCAACTCTTTCCGGGAGAAAAGAGAAAAGATGAGAATGGGTCCAATTTGTTTCTGCACATAATGGTTTATGGGCATTTTAAACAAAATGCGTAACTAATGGCTAATACGTAACAATATTTGTTATTGACAATGAGAATATTGCTATACAAGCATTTATTGCATTGTAGAATTTATTGGATGATACTGGATATGGCAACCTTATCTTCATTTCGTTAATTGTATTGAGAGACTTGCTTTTATTTTTAATCTGAGGATTTTTTACAATATTTTTGACTTGACCTGCTAATCTGCACCTTGTCTTGGGGTGAAGTTCTGCCTTCTGTTATACCTGCACTTAACCAAGATCGTGCAGCTGGGCCTTCAGATTGATGCCATCTTCTGTCCTTTTTTTTTTTGGTTTTTCTTCTTGTTCTGGGTGGGGCTGTTCCTCAATATTGTCAGTTTCTTCTTTACCACTCTGACCTGATAATGCTTTGTAATGGATGCCTAGTTACTAGGAAGGACCATGGATCTAAGATGTTTAATTGCTCAACGAATGAACAGAACATTCAGAGAGAACCTTGAGTTCTTCTTTGATCGTTTTGAGTCTCAGGATCTCTGCGCTATTGTGGTTAGTATCCTTTTACCTGCCATGCTTGCTTCAGTCACGTGGGTCATTAATTTGCATTTTGTTTTTCTTTTTCTGAAATGCTATTTTTCATTTCAGGAATTGGAAAATCTTGTGAACATCTTGAAACACACGCATGTGCTGCTATCCAGGGAACTACCAATAGACTCGTTCTCTCTTATGTTCAATGAGATGCAAGAGAACATATCTCTTGTGTCATATTCAAGTCGACTTGCTTATCAGGTTTGTTATCTTCCTCCCTTCTTCTTTGCTTGTGTATCTTTGTTTTTATTTTTTATATTTTTTTTGGGGGGGGGGGAGTGGGGATGATAACATTATTACATTTTATTTTGTTATCTCGGCAGACAGTGTCTATCTCTTGTAGCTCTCATTGTGCTTATTGTTTTGTGCTTTCAAAATTATCCTTTTTGTAATCTTAATTGTAATATTGGTAAATCTTTTAAGATATATTATGTTAGTAAGATTTTTTCTGATATACTGATGCTAACATCAATTCACTATTATGATGAGGATTCTATCTTCTTACTGCTCTGTAATTTTGGGCTTGGGTCATGTTGAAAGAGAATTGTCTGCTAGTAACAAAAGGCGAGCAAAAGTAGAAATCATTATCATGCTGTCAGTGTGTGATTTCTTATATTGGTTACCTTTAAAATATTAAAGCTAATCAGCAAGTTTTTTTGGCTTATCATCCTGTTATGTTTGACAATCAAAATGGAGGTTTAGGGTTTTGCTGCAAATTGGTGAGGATCAAACATAGGCAGTGTTTTAATTGTCTCCACAATGCTGTTCAATTTGAACTTGAGAAATTAGAATTTGAAGTGCATTTCAAGGGAGGCTAAATCTAATCATGAATTCATTTGACTGAGGCCGTGCTTGATGATAAACATTCTGTGCTGGGAATGGAGGAGATAGCATCAGAAGTGAGTTTTTTTCTGGGAAGTCGTATTTTTTAATCCAAATAAATGTGTAAAAGATTTCTTACAATTGTGCAAAAAATCGAAAGTGATGAATGCAAAGAGAAGGTGGATTTGGTAGAGGTTGATGACAAATGCCTGCTTAATGTCACTACTTGGCATCGTTAAATGCCTCTTTGTGCTATTTAAGCAGTGTGGTTGACTATCTTAGTTGCAGAGATCCAATGCTCAAGACAATTTCCAATCAAGATGTTAAGAATTCTAATGCTTGAGGCACTTAGTTGCTTTATTGAGGTGCCTAATGATTTAGTCGCTTCTTGTCATATAGGTGGGACAAGCAGCATGGTTTCAAGGCCAAACTGTTATATATTGTTCTAACAAAAAAACCCTCTTTTCTAGCTGAATCAAACTTTAATAAGGTACTATTGAGCTGTCCAACTGAAGGGCCCTGACCTGGGTTTACTTGGAGGTAATATGATGCAGTCTCATGTTGCTTAAGGCCATAGTTGCATGAGAGCTTTTAGTAGTATTTTAATATATGAAATTATTTGCATTAGATTCCATCTACAGTGTTTAGACTTTTAGTATATGCTGTGAGTGGATTTCAAAAAAAAAAAAAAAAAAAACGAAAAAAAAAAACTTGTATAGCTTTCTTTGCAAGATGCTTTCACTACATTATCACTTATCTTTGGGTGATTCTCCTTTTGAGATAATCGTAAGAAATAGCAAGAACCTTGATATTGTAATAGCAATCAGCTTTGACTATTTTGCTATGCCTGTTGTTTGTAGATTTGGACAGAGATGCAGAATGATTTCCTTCCAAATTTCATACTAAGTAATACTACTCAACGTTTTGTCCGATCACCAAAAGTGTCTGTGATTCCTGCTCAGAAACCATCCATGCCGCATGCCAAGGCTAACTTCCACTGTGGTAACGAAGTAAGAAGTTATTAAAGTCTCATTTTTAGTGGATTCAAGGTGATGATGTTTTTCATCTCACAAAATCCACTTTGACATTTAGTTTATAACTTTACAGCTAGTTTCTGTCTGCTGAGAGATATTTCATGACTCTCCGCTTGTTTATGTTTTTCATGACCCATCCCCTGAGGCCCCAAGCATAGGCCCCAACCAAGGTTTGGTTGCAGCAACTCACATTTAGAATGTATGTGTGCAAAAATATATGTAGAGAATGCTAATAGAAAACATAACAAGTCTGTCCAAACAAAACACCAGTCAATTATTCATTCATACATCCAGTTTCATGTTTTTTTAAACTAGACTTTAGACTATATAACTAGAATTACGTGAGTTTAAAACTTATAAGGAAGTTTGATTGATGTCACTACTTCGCAAAGTACAGTAGTGCAAAAAGGTGATTTGATTGATGTCATAGGAATTATGATGGCAGACGGAAGGGTAAACCTAGTTTGAGTTGCAGTAACAAAAAAGATTTGATAGGTATTTGATGTTTATATGATCAGTTGAATGATGGAAGATGGTTCTAAAGCCAACCTCATTGGACATGTAGCTGTGTCAACTGTCAATATAAATGGTTTAGTCATGAAGATTATTATGTACAAGATTGGAATTAGCATATTTTGTCACTTTCAAGTTATATGCCCTAATGTTGCATAAGTTTAATTACCAATAGTTCACAGATAGTCCAAACTTCAATCATGATTTTTCAATGCTGTAACCGGTAGCTCATGTGCCTGGAAACTGTTCTAAAACTGCTAGAATGAATTTCTGCTTCTACTTCGTTTACGTATGTCTCCAGTTGACTCTGTAACTGATGAGCTTTTTTTTCTCTAGCTTAGTTCAATGACTGTTTTTGGCTTTGACTTTTCCAGTAAACCAATGCTAAGTAACAGATGTGTTGGCTCGCTTTTATTTTGTTATGTTAGAGCAAGTTCTCTCAGGTAATTATTTATTGGGGAAACTTTCCCTGACTCATTTTTCATTGTCCCTTTCACTGTTACTTAGGATTTAAATGCTGCACATCAAAGCTTTGCAAGGTTACACAGTGGTTTCTTTGGAATGCCTCACATGTTTTCCATTGTCAGACTTCTGGGTCCTAAGTCATTGCCTTGGCTTATCAGAGCTCTACTAGATCATATATCGAACAAGGTATTTTATTGGCTTTCTTGCTTAATTGTTGAAAGTATTGACTAGTTGTTATGACAGTGCTCAGTATGTGTCAGATACCATAACTTGTGATGAGAACAGAGCCCACCAAGAGAAGAAGCCTGACCTCCTCGCCCTCCTCAATTGCTTACTACTACTTTTTCTCTCTCTACACAAATGCAAGTTATCAATAATTTTGTTGTGTGTCTCAGATAAGCTCCCTTGAACCAATGATTACGGGATTGCAAGAAGCATTGCCTAAATCAATAGTACTGCTTCCTTTTGATGGTGGTGTTATGGGTACAATCTTGATGTGATACTTTAATCGGAAACTCCTTTCAAGCTTATATAAGATCTGAAAGTTGTAGATTGCTGTATGCAGGTTGCAGAAGACTCGTCAAAGAGCAACTAAACTGGGGATCAAAGGTTGAACTCAAAGAAGAAGTTCTTCATGGAATAAAGGAAATAGGAAGCACATTATACTGGATGGGGCTTATAGACATTGTATTGGTCAGTTTCATTACCACTTATTTCATACTAACCTGTCAACAAATTGCATCTTAAATTGAAACAGTTTGTTGATAAGCATTAGCCAAGTTGGTTAAGACTAAAGCACTAGGACTGATAAGTTCTAGGTTCAATCCCCCTCCCAACCTTTACCTAGCATGGCAAAAGAAAAATTTGTTCAAAAGTTTAAAGTTCATATGTTTTTACCTAGATTTCGTGGATGTTTATGGTGTCAAAAAAAGAGCCCATTGATATTTTTGCTTAGATTACTAGTATCAATCTTTAATCCCTTTAAAAGCAAATAAAAGTTGTAGTGATAGATTTCTGTAGACTATGCTACCATCAAGCTGCCTAACCTTTTTTGACAGATGCAGAGTCTCGTTTATATAAAAATCATTTTTTTAGAGACAGGAATGCAAGGAATCTCCCCATTTTTCCCGAACCAGAATGATGTAAAATTCTCCTTATTTTAAGGGGAGGATGCCATGCCTTAGAAAGCTCCCAAGTTTCTTCCCAGGGAGTCCACCTGTGACAAGACTAACGTATCCCTATGATTTTTCCAGCTACCCCTGTCCCTTGGCAACATAAGATCACAAATGAACTTAAAGGCATGGCAAGAATAGAAAGAGGGCGACAACATGTTTTGCCACCTTGAATAAGGGAAAAACCGTTAACTGATTCCCCTTCTTTGCATAAAGGCATCCTTTAGCCAAATTTTTTCCTCTTTACTCATGGGACCCCTAATATGAGAAGGCTACTTCTGATAGCACCCTACTGCCCTAGACTTGGAAACAATGTGCTGAGGGTAGTCTGCTCCTTTCTCTGTAATGCCACTAATTAAAGCATTCGAAAGCAATCACTCTCTAACTTCTTCCAGAATCCAAATTGTTAACTATTTTAATCAAAACAAACACTAACATCTTTAAGGGCTCCAAAAAGTCCTATTATGAAGTCAAGATCAATCTGGCACCCAACTTCTGAAACCTGGTTTTAAAGAAACCATCTGCCTACATTATCTTCTATGAGCCGGCTTAGCTTCAAAATTACATTATTCTCTGTCCCTTATAATAATGTTAGACAAGCAACTCACAAAGGGCATTCCATCTTGGGAATTTGCCCTCACATGATGTAGCCTTGCCTCAAACCTTATCTTGCTTATCCTCTACTCAACAAACAGAAGTCCAAGAGAACCTGGCCAAATTCATTTGTGAAACATTTCCAAAGTAATAGCCTGAGTTTGAAGTTTAGTTGCCAAACCATGAGCATCATTCACATTATCTTTTGCACCACCTTGAGATTAATTACATCACAAAGAAGACAAGGGGACCACATATCAATCATTCCGAGAATACTCCCGTTTTTATCGAACAGGTGCAGCATCTAAAGTTTTCAGCTGATGGGCATACACAATGTCCTTGTGGTGGTCCAAATCCTCATACACTGACCAACATTAGACTGACAGATCTGTGAACCAATCAATTTGACGAAGATTGGTCACTTCCTTTTTGTTGAAGGTGGAAAAGAAGAGTGCTTATGGACTGAAACAGCTTTGTTGCCCATTGATTCACTATTTTTATACTGAACCAGTGGGTCGTATCTTATTGTGCTTTCCTAGGTCAATCCTCTGCATTATTACTCAGAATGGTAGTAGTGATTTTTATGCCACATCTTCTAAAAATATCTCTTTAGGTGATCAAAGGGCTTCCTTTATCATATATGAGATTAGGGTGAAACCTATGGTCTGACATTTCCCCTTGCCCAAATCAAATTATTGCCTGCCGTAGTCTGATCACAATTTCATGGGAGGTGCCTTGGCTTAGTGCCTTTTTATTGGAAGAGATAATAAATTGGAAAACGTGAGGGACATGAGTGTTCTTTCATCAACAGGTCATTATGCTAAAGCTCTGTTTTAACAAAGGCTTCTCAACAAGCACTTGTGATTCAATTTTTGTCTCACACTTTTTGAGTGGAAGAATTCTTGACCTCAATATTATTTCACTGCTCTCTTCTCCCATTATTAAATTTCTCATACCATTTCAACATTTTGCTAAAGCTCACACTATAGTTAATATAGTCTTGCCTTCCATCCATATTATTGTTTGGAGAGGCATGTTGTCTATGTGTGCATTTCTGCTGTCTCTTTGACTGGCATGTGGCAGCTTTCTTCTGATAAATCTTTTAATTATAGTATGTATTGGTGACATGAATCTATTAAATAAACTACAGCAGCCACTGGGTACATTCATCAATAAAATTACAAAATTGGGCACTGGAATTGACTGTAAAGTTTTCATTATTGATGGTTGCCTTAGTTGTAATTATCATGTTTGGCAAGGACTTGAGCAAATATCTGAATGAATCTGGTTTGGACCCATGTGTATCCTGGGGAATTTGAGTTGTCTTAGACATGGTCCAGCCCAGAGAATGAGCATGCCTACTTCTAATCACCAAGGAATGAGCAAAGAAAATAAAGATTGTGGTGACGTGTCTCATCTTAAGAATGTCTAACTAAGAGCAGAAGTTCTGACAATAATTCATTCAGTTGATAAAGAAACTTTAAACAACTTGCCTCTTACCCATGTGAGTTTCACATTTCCAACAGAGAGAAGTAGATACAACACGTTTCATGCAAACTGCTCCCTGGCTGGGCATCATTCCTGGTGCAGATGGACAGATTGTGCAATCACAAGGGGAGGGAGAGAGCCCTATTGTTGATCTTTTTAAATCAACAATTTCCGCAGTCGTCTCGGATTCCAGGTGCACGAATCCAAATTCCTTCTACACCATGTCAAAGCAGGCAGAAGCTGCTGGTACATTGTGACCTATCTTTATTATCTAATGAATAATATACTACTGTGTAGGTGGCTGTGTTGAAGGTATGATGAGTCATATTCACCATCAGAACAGCAATATTTTTATTATTAATAGCATCCATGAGGAAAATATTATGCTTCGGTAGTGACTTGAAGTTCAAATATTTATTGTCCATAATTGTTGGGTCAGGGCCATAGATGCCCAATAAATAATCCATGAGCATAGTTGTATTATGTTGAGCATTGCGTGCATATATGAACAATATGTGAATTCTATTTCTCATCTGAATTACTTTTACCTCTTCTATTTCTTGTCAGTCTTATTGTACGTGGTTGCGATGTTTGATCTCCCCTTTTCTCAGTTTGTTTTCAAGTTCTTAAATGCTGTTTCTACTTCTTTTATAATGCAGCATAAGGAGAAACAAATAAAATCAACCTGAGGTACTATTAACAGGATCAGTTGGAAATGTCAAGCTATTCAACCATATGCTATGATGTCCTTGATTGCAACTTATATTCCTTGACGTTTTTTTTTTTTTTGGCTCAGTCTACCAAACTTCTTATGTTAGGTTATATTGCTGGACTCAATGCATTAATAGTTGATAGCATGCTCAATTCCTATTGAAATTCCTTGTTTCTGTATGTCAACTAGGATATTCCATCAAATTCTTTTTTCTTTACAGAGAATTGCATCATGAAAGCACGGAACTGAAAAAAGGAACTCCTGTGTTTGACGAATATAAAATTTCTTTCTCTCTCTCATCAACAAATCTTTTCCTCGAGAGAGAAAATTAGAAATGGCTTTTATAGTCACTGAACAACTTCAGTTGAGACAACAACTTGTCATTTTAGATTATTTATGAAGTACCTGAAGATGTTGAAAGTAAGCAGGCATTTTGATTTTTGTTTGTCACACATGTGGCTAAAGTGGCCTGTTTTGCTTAGTGAATTATAGTAATAAATTGCATGTATTGCCATTTTGATGTAGACATTGTGGTTTTTTCCGCCAATGCCTAATATATATGTTGATGTCCTTAATAACCCACCCTTTTGTGGGCTGAATGTCAATAGTATTAATTACCATAATTATATATAATTTCTTTATTAACAGTATTTTAATTAATTATAATTAAGTATGATTGGTTGTAATTAGTTGATAAATTAAAAAAGTAAATGATTGTAATTTAATATAATTAAAAATATTATCTATTTAATGACAAGAAAAAACCTTTATGGAGGTATCTAGGACAATTAACATGGTCTCAGAGACATAATTTGTTTGATTTCAAATCTAGTGCTGATTTCTTGTTCAAATATTCTGTCCTAATTTTGGAGTCACTTGATTTCTTATTCCTAAAAATTTATCTCAACTTCCATTTGGTGGTACTCAGTTTGGAATTGTCAAGAGATTCTCAGCCTTGGCAAATGTGGGTTATTGAATTATCTGCAGTTTGTGTTGCTTCATTGTGTGTGGCAGATTTGGAATATTCTTGAAAGGCTTGGTTGAATGTGTATTGCTTCTCTTGAATTTCCTTCGAAGCTTCTTTGGAATTTCGGTCCTAGAAATTTTGGACAGTACTTTACAATTCAAGGGATTACATGTTCTCTTGTGGGTATTTCGAGTACTTTCTCATCTTCAACTTCAAGTGCTTCATCTCGATTTCTATTATTCTTCATTTTATATTTGGAAATCGAGCACAGAAGAGAAGAAGAACCGTGTAGCTACTAGCTTCAGAGTTGATTTGGCTAGAAGAAGTATGGTGGATTCAAGGAGCTTTATCTCTCTTACTGATGGATTTTTTCGATCTTGACCATTTAATTTTTAATAGATAGATGTAATTTAACTATTTTTTTTAAAAAATAAAAAATCAATTAAAGTCAAATATTTTAAAGTAATTAGATCACAATCATCCTTTTAAAAATGAACCATTAGGGTAGAGAAAACAAGCCTTTCCATCTCTTTGAGAGATGGAGCCCCCCAGTCCAAGTATCGTTACCCTATTTTGTTTGGCTGCAAAGAAAGCCACTTGGGTGAGTCCTGTGGGTCACTTGTGGGTGGAACTTCATATTAGATTGCGGTTGATTGGATAGCATCCTATTGTTCAGGTGGAGTATTTCAGCAAATGAGGTACACATTTCTCACACTAGTTTATTTTGCACCAATTTTTTTTTAATATTGGAAGAAAATTATATTGTTTGCTTTGATAAAAAAAATTTGCTTTACCTTGGAGTTTAAATTTAGAATATTTGCATGGGGAAAGGACTTTAGAGTCATTTAGATGAATTATCTTCAATTCCCACCTAAATAAAGGAATTTAATTAATGGGAGAGTAAGGATACTCATATTATATTTTGGTTGTTGGGATCTATTGAACTACATATGGTAAATAATATTCGATAATTCACAATTGCAAAGAAAATGTGGGATTATCACTGGCGCATCTATATTCAATAAAATAATGCTCGGAAATTTCAATTGGAATTAGAAATTACTAATTTCAAATAAGGTAATCTTTCTGTCGAATAATTCTATATTAGATTCCTTAATTATAGAGCAAATATGTTGGATTGTTCATTCTAAAATTCCTACAACGGCTCTTGTAGTATTACAAAAAATTCATATGGAATGTCTGAGAGATCAGTTTGTGATAATATTAAGGCCCGAATTGAGCATACATGAGCTAGTATTCTTAATCGCAATTTTATTCCGTCTCTTGATATTTGCATGGGATAAACACCTAATCATTCAAATTAGCATGACATAAGATATAATACCTTTCAAGCTAATTAACTTGTCATATACTACTCAAGGGCGAGGAAAATTCAAATCTCAGATCTAGTGCTATAGATGTGAGTATGGGTATATTGTAAAGAATTACAATAAGAAATTCTACAATTATTGTAAAAAAGGAGGGCACATTATCAAAGATTGTGGTGTTTGATCTCAAAATAGGCAGGCTTGGGCCTTTTATATTAATGTCCACTCTGTTTCAACTAGTGTTCTAGCCCCTCCAATTCAGACATCCACCATTTTTTTCACATTCTCTCACTCTTAAGATGGTACAACAAATAATTGTATCTACTTTTTCTACTCTAGGACTACAAGGTAAGCAAAAAATTACTTTTTTTTTCTTGGTCACTTGATTCTATAGCATCAAATCATATGACAAGTAATATAGATGTTTACATAATATTTGTAAGTCGAGGGTGGGTAATATACTCAGGTAGCCAATGGTAATTCTCTTCCCATCACAATAATTAGAAATTTGGGATCCACCTTCAATAATGTTTTTGTATCTTCAAAATTATCTATGAGTTTAATTTTTGTTAGATAATTGGTTGATAATAATTATGAGATTTACTTTAATCATGATGATTATCTTGTACAAGATCAAACATTGAGGAAGGTAATTGTGAAGAGGCCTAAAGTGGGACTCTTATCTCCTCTCCATCTTCCTATTCCAACACTCATTTATTTCGCTTGTACTACTGTTACTAATAATAGTAACATATGGCATAAAAGATTAGGACTTATCAATTCTAAAATTTTAACTTATGAGATATGGTTATTTAGACAATAAAAATTTTTTTCTTTCTATGCTGAGTGAATATGGTTCTTATAAATTTGGTAAAAGTAAGGCTCTACCTTTTTCTTTACATGGTAGTTGTGTGTCCACACAAGCTTTGAGATTGTTTATACCAATGTGTGGTGTATAAGTTTGGTTGTTTCTCATGCTTGCAACTAGTACTTTGTGACATTCGTTAATGACTATAACTGCTTTACTTAGGTACATTTTCTTCACTCTAAAGATAAAATATTTTCTATATTTTAAACTTTTGTTACTTGTATTGAAACATAATTTTCAACATGTATTAAAATCTTATATTCCAACTCTGGGGAAAATATATATACAAAGCCTTTTAAAATTATCTAAACACAAAAGGTGTTCTATTTCAACATTCTTATTCTTACACTCCCCAACAAAACAGGGTCATTGAACGTAAAAATCGTCATTTTTTGCATATGTTCATACTTTGCCAATTGAATCATCTACACCTTCTAAATTTTGGGTAGAGGCTTTAGCTATTACTGTGTATCTGATTATTCGCTTACTCTCACAAATTTTACACTACAATTCCTTGTATAATCATTTGTTTGAAATTTCTCCCAACTTTCATTCTTTGCATTTCCTTGGTTGTATCTATTTTGTCCACTTACCTCTGGTTGAATGTTGCAAACTTGGGCCTCAGGCTACTAAGGGCGCATTTCTTGGATATAACAATTCACACAAAGGATTTATCTATTTTGATACCGATGCCAACAAATTTCGTATTGTCCGCCATGTTGCCTTTTTTCAAAACCAATCTTATTTTGAGTTTCATATCTTACACGATCCCACTTCCACCATTCTTCTAACTTTTGATGACCGAAGAGGAAGTTGAGCAATGAGAATAGGAACTAGGGATGACATAAATGGATCTTCAACTCATTCTTCAGTCTTGCACGAATCATCGATTTAAACCCGGACTTATGTATCAGAGATGTCCTTCACATCCTCTTCTCAATTTGGAACCGACGTTTGATTTCGTTGCACTTATATTACTTGGCCTTCTAATAGGTATAGTTTTTCTCATACTCCTCACTAGGCAACTTTGAATACTAATCTTGTACCTTCATCTTACTCTTAGACCTCTACTCAAAAGTGTTGGCAATAAGATATGAAAACGAGCTTTGGAATGTTGTTCCGTGTTCCTTTGGAATCAAACCTATTGGATCCAAATAAGTATATACAATTAAATTGCGGTTTGATTGCTTTATCATCAAATATAAAGCTCGCTTGGTGGCACTTGGCAATCGTGAGGAATACGGCCTTGAGTATGAGAAAACTTTTATGCCAATGGCCAAAATGACTACCATGCATACTAATATGGCTATTGTTGCTTAAAAAATATGGCCATTTTGACAGATAGATATAAAGAATGTATTCGTACATCGCAATTTAAAAGAAGTCTACATGACTTCACCTCTTGACATATTTACTTATACTCCTCTATGTGTGTAAGTTAAACCATTTTTTATATGATTTAAAGCAGGCATGGCGAGCTTGATTTGAAAATTTTCGTACCTGTCTTCTTAATTTTAACTTCAATCAGAGTCATTATGATTCTTCACTTTTTTATTACAAGATCTCTACTAGAATTGTTATACTTCTTATCTATTTGGATGATATTATTATAATTGAATTAGACCTTCAATTGATTGAACAGTTACAACATCGCCTCTAGACTTCGTTCAGATGAAAGATCTTGGTTTGTTGTAGTATTTTTTTGGTTTTAAGATACGGCATACTCCTATTGGCAGTCTTTTGTACCAACATAAGTATGCATAAGAGCTTATTATGTTGGCTGGTCTTCAAGCCAGAAACTCCGTTCTTACACCTATAGAGGTTAAGTTAAAGACCCGATAAGAGGAATGAGATTTATTATCTGATCTATCTATATATCTGTAGTTGGTAGGAAGTTTGAATTATTTAACAATTACTTAACATGATATCTCATTTGTAGTCTAACAAGTGAGTTAGTTTATGAAGGTACCTTGACACTCACATTTTGTAGCAGTAAAACGGATTATTCGTTACTTTAAGGTTATTTTGAGTCAAGGACTATGCTTTCCATCTAGGAATTCCCTTCGTTTATAGGGATTCGGTGATGTTGATCGGGCAGTTTGTATTGATACTCGTTGTTTCATTAATGCCTAGTGCATGCTTATTGCTAATGCTTATTACTTCTTGGAAAGGTAAAAAACAAGCTTGGGTATCGAAATCCTCAAATCCTATCTCCCTTTATGTTGATAACACTAGTGCTATGCAGATTGTCACTAATCTGGTATTTCATGAATGCACAAAGCATATTGTGGTTGATATTCATTATATCTATACATTGCATGACCTACATATGATCATTATTCTTCACATTTTTACCTATTTTCAAACAACGGATATTTTTACGAAAAACCTTTTGCACCATTGACATTAATTTATAATTGATAAATTGATACTTTTTGATTAGTTAAAATTAATTTGAGTGGATATGTCAGCAAAATGTCTGTTGCATTAATTACCAACATTGTGTATAGTTTTCTTTATTACGATTATTCTTATGGATTATAATTAAGTTTGATTGATTGTAACCCGAGATAAATTAGGAATGTAGAGAATTGTAATTTAATTAATTAGGGAAAGTATTAAATTTTTAATGAAAAGGAAAAAACCTAATAGAGACATTCAGAACAATTAGCACATTGTATGTATGTGCATGTGTATACGCTTGTATATATGACTATGGAACACCTAAAGTTGATGAAAAAGTAAGCGTGCTTTTGATTTTTGTTTATGACACAAATGGCTAAAATGGCCTGTTTTGCTTATTGAATTAGTGATAATTGCATTGGTTGTCATCTTGATGTAGACAACGTGGTTTTTTTTTCCTCTAATACCTGAAATATGTATTGATGTTCTTAATAACCATCCCATGCACATATTACATGTGTGTACGCTTGTATATATGATTGTTTGGAACACTTGTTTTGCCACTGACCATCAGTTAGCAAAATAATTAGAAACTAGCCTATAGATTCCACATTCTCATCGCTTAACTACATCACAAAATTTTCATTATTGGGATTTGAAAAATATATTTCCATATTAGCGATAGAATTCCAATTATTTGAAAAGGAACTTTGTAGTTTACCGAGAAAAGAATAATTATTGTAAGTAGTCTTTGAATTGATTCCCTCTTAACATTCATTCTTTTCATAGACATCTACTATATCACTTTTGGAGAACTTTCAGCATTGAGGAGACAAAAACGAAAAAGATGTTGATTTTGGACATTCTAAAGTTTTTGTTATCATTATATGCGAAATAACTTGACTATTTCCTTTACAATAATTCAGTGGCTTTTACTGTGGTTACCGATTCCCCAAATTGTTTGTGTGCTGTATATTGGCGTTTAATATATCGAATGTGATTCTCAATTGTAATCCCTTATAAAGAAATGCACTCTTTTGCATCCTGCATACCGGACCACGAACACAGGACAACATATCCCATAACTGTGTGTTTGACATTGTCAATATATGTTTATTAAAATGGAGAAATGTATTTTTGGAGCATCATGTAACAATCAAACTCTTAAATTAAAAGGAAAATTTGAATGATGACTATTTGACCAGCTATATGGATCAAAATTTTTGGTATTGAGGAGGGTTAGTGCTATTAAGATGCTAAGATGTGCAAGTAATGTAACTTTAAATGGTGAAGAGATGAAAGAAGTAACATCAACATAAGAATAGATGAGAAAAGAATGTCCAGATAGTGAAACGGTCTATAAAATAGTACAGATGAAGTGATTTGATTGAATTTAGAGGCAATAGGAGGTGCTTTACAACAGACGAAAATGAATTAGGTTATAACCCTAACTAAACACAAGCCCAAGCAACAAAGTTGGATAGGGCAGATGTAGGCCCTGCACAATTTTTGGTGAGGAATTAAAATAAAAGCAATTGATCTAAGCTTTTTACACTTCTGGTGGATGTCGCTTTTGATATGGAGTTGAGTTTGTTGCTTGAATCTGCTATAAACTTTTTTTTAACTATATAGGTTCTCTATCTATTCACTCTATTTCATTCTTGTAAGGTACACTGACGGGACGGTTAACACAACATATTTGTACGTCATGGCATCTAGATAGGGTCAGTTGTACATAGCTTTAATCCTGCATTATAAAAAGATCTTAGTCGTAAGTTAAGCTCGTGGAATTTGAGTCATAATGGAGCAACCTTACCATTGCATGAAAATCCTCCTCTATTATTGATTAAGAAAAATGTACTACAAAGTGTGTGCTAGAGGTCTTCTCTCTTGAACTTTGAACAAAAAAGAAGACTCATCATTTTTGCTGCACTTAGACTGTAGTTGTGTGGCTTCAAAATACTTTCCATCTTCTTGTTTGTGCTGTGTTTGAGAACTTTGAGCCCAGAGTATTAGTTTGAATATTCTTGTGAGACTCCTTACGTAATTATGTTGCAGATCTCCTATATAAAGCTAACATGAGTACTGGAAGTGTGCTGGAATATGCACTTGCTTTTACGAGCACAGCGCTGGATAAGTATTGTACGAAGTGGAATGCAGCTCCACGGACTGGGTTTATTGACATTACAACTTCAAAGAACTTCTACCGCATATTTAGTGGCCTCCAAATTGTAAGAAAGAACCACCTTAGTTTCCAGCATTTATTCATTATCATGCTTCCTTGTTGGCAATATTGCATGAGAGCTCTTGAGGTCCTGCTCTTTAGGCTTGCTTTTGGCATAGTACTTTCACTCTTGCTAATCTGAAGTGTGTGTAACCATAGGATTAATTTATCCAGTGGTCAAGATTAAAAGTTAAAAAATGAATGGTGGATATTATACCAAATGATTTAAATGACTATTTAATTTTTACCATTAAGTTTTCAACTTCTAATCATGACTCTTGGGTAAATATGTATGCCTAAAGAATGGAAGGACCATAACAACATTCATATTGCATATCCATCTTCAATTATGTACTTAAAATCTTGTCCACCATGTCTTGACTATTGTGGTTCATTAATGTTTATTGACCCATTAAGGGCATGAAATAGTTAAGGAAAGACATTGTGCTGCCATCTGCTAGTTGCTGGAGCAAGTTTTCTCTAAATAATGGCTTCTGTGGTTGTAAAATTGACTTCCCATACTGTTAGTAGCCATCTGTTTTTTGGAGCTTCCATTCAGGAGTATTGAATTTGAGCCTGTGACATTGAAACTGATTGAAGAATCTTACAAGTGCATGTAGTAAGTAGGAAACAGTGGTTCAGTTGAAGTTTCTCCCATATCTGATATAGCTCGGTTATTGCAGTCTTATGTTCTTTTCCTTTCTCATGGGTATTGCTTTGTAGACTATTTTTCCTTTAATGGGTTGATAATTGAATTCTTATCTTGTTAAGAAGTTTGAATGGGTGAAGCATCGAGCGAATGAGATGGAATCTTTAAATAAATCCTTAAGTATTTCATGTTTAAAAAAATCATATAGCAGGCAACCATATGGGTTTTTGTAGATCTGATAAATTAGTGCTTCAAAGCTCCAGACCATACAATAGTTATTAAAATTCAATTGTTCATATTGTCAACAAACCTGTTGAAAGTGTTGTTATCATTGCTTAGAAACTTGTGATGGTTCATGAAACTAAATGCATTAAGTTCTATTTAAAATAAACAAGTGTAAAATCCAGACAAAGGGGAGTGCTTAGGCCACTAAAATCCTACCTAACGGAGAGATAGTTGGAGAGGTGACAAAACTGCATACTTTTATTGCAAAACCGACAAAACCTGGAAAAGATGAGTTATTTTGTGAAAGAATTTGTGGCTCTCTAAAATGTGTAATTTGTACTTGTGAAAATTACTGAGTAATATGAGATGAAAGAGAAAACCCGAGATTTTGTGAGCAATGCGGAGTCGAATTTATTGATTCTCAAATATGAAGGTATCAGATGGGCTACATAAAATTGGCACGATAAATTAGCTAACGTAGTAAAGATTCTAAAGATTCAATATAAAAAATTGAATATAAGATAAGAGAAAGAAAAATCGAAATACTTCTTGAATTTCACTCGAAAAGATGTCTGGCCTTGTCTCGTGATTACGAGCTGCCAAAGTTTTTAAAGAAGATTTTGATGATTGTAGGGGAGGGCAGAAAAGTGACTTTTTATCTCATTTGCATTTTCATGATGAAGTCAGTGTAGAAGCTTAGGATATTTTTGTGTTAGCAAAAGGCTACAATGTTTAGGACACCTGCAGATGGTGAGATGTGCCTTGCAATGAAGATTAAATCTAGCTTATTTCTTATTATAGACAGATCGCTTACATGAATAGATGCAAATAGCATCCGATATGTATCAATATCATGGGCCTTGATCCCGATATTTTTCGATAATGCGACAATATTGCTATATATTGCCATATTGGCGAGTTAAGCCAGCCAGTTAACTTATGAAACAAATTTTTTCCTTCCAACATATCCTATACTGTACGGATTATCCGATGTCTAATATCAATGTGATTACGACCAATATCAAAACAGATATTGATATTTTTATCCATAATACATCAAATCTTTGCCTCCCTTGGGAATGAAATTTCCACTCCATATGTTTCAATATCTATAATTACGTGCCCTGTTGGTTAGACCATGGTCAGAACTGCCTATATCTTGTGCTTACATTTCCTTTAAGCTTGCTGCTGCTTATCTCAGCACATTCACTAGTTTTACGTGTTGAAATTTGCCCGCAAAGATGGTTTTCCTTTCACTAAATTAGTTTCAAACTTCAGGAATATTTGGAGGAATCCGTTTGCACATCCCCAAACAATCAACTGGTGCTTGGTGATTCCGTAGCTTGGGGCGGTTGTACCATCATATACTTGCTCGGCCAACAGCTGCATTTTGAGCTGTTTGACTTCTCATATCAAGTTCTTAATGTCGCGGAGGTGGAGGCTACATCACTGACACTGGCACATAAGAATCCTCATGCTGTTCAGGTGAGGCACTTCTTTCCTTGGTCATTAATTACTCAGAATTTAATGCCTTTTGACTGATGTAAAAATCGGCCGATATATATCGGTATTAAAGATATATATCAGTATTGTCCCCCCTAATACTAATATTTTTCGATGTTATGATAATATCACTATATATTGTCATATGGGTTATATATTGTAATATGTAGGCTAATATTCAAATATTGCCCTACATGGCTTTATCAGCTTCCGATTCTCAAGATTTTTTTTTAATATATCAAATATTGATACATATTGTCCAATATATCTAATACTGGTACCGATATTTTCATCCGTGGTACCCTTTTCTTTCTTTTATTCTCAAAACAACATTTGTTAGTAGCATTTTTATCTTCTCATATAATTATTTTTGTTGAATCTTTGATTAATACCATTGGTGGATTTTGATGCTCTTTTATTTGTGTGTAGCTTGTGTCCCATCAATCTTATGGTTAAACACCTTCCCTTACTCGGAAAGGTCATGGGTTCGAGCCCAAGTTGATCCTTGTACCTCTTCTTCCTCCCCTTTAGCATTTAGCTACCCTTGAAAAAGGAAAAGTTAACAAGAAAGGGCTAGGCGAATTGATTGTCTTCTGGCTGCTGCTACTTTAACTATGTTCCTTTTGGGGGATCTGCTATTATAATTAAAAGCCTAATGTTATAGAGCCACCATTTTGATATTCTCTAGATATGTATTCTGATGTGGTATTTTATCTATTTATTTATTTTTGTATAGTCCTACTAGTACAAATATATAGAACGTCACGTTATCCGTTGGTATTTGTCTTATTAGGGTCTTCCTATTTTTTTGTCCTCCCTCATGTTTCATCTACTCATCTATGTTTCTAGAGTGAGGATTTCATTCTGACAATTTGGACAGATATACTCATCATAACATATTAGAATATTTTGGAACCATGCTGTGCTCCTAATCCATTTCCATTTTTCTCATTTCTTTTTCCCTTTTTTTTTCGTAATTTCAAATTGTATGTATAAAATGGTTTATAGGTGGGTTATAAATTGGTAAAATAAGTAGCATTATTCTTCTTGAAAATATTAAGAAAAATGCTAAATGACCCACCTACCTAAAAATCCATGTTAAACTCACTCTCTATGTGTTAAATTTATTTTATTTTATTTTATTAATGTTTAACTATCAATGAGATAAAGTAGTATATGAATTGTGGATGGACGTGACAATTATCATGACTCAAATTTATCTTTGTATTGACTCCACTGATCTCCTAATGCTGTTTTCTGCCCCGTCTTATGGCACAAAAGGGATGGGAAGCGTTAGTAGAAGCGATGAAGAAAGTAAGGAGATTAAACAATCATGTATTCTCCATTCTGAAAGCTCGTTGCCCGCTTGAAGACAAGACAGCGTTTGCCATTAAGCAGAGCGGCACCCCATTGCATCTGATCAAATTCGACAACACGGTCTCTGCATTTGAAACCCTTCCACAAAAGGGTTCCTAGCTGCCTGCGTTTTGTTCTTTCGTTCTTCGGTGCCGGCCTCCAAGGTAAGCGAGCTTTATGCTATTCATCGTTTTGAACCATTTGTTGTTTCGGTATCCTATTTTCAATGCACAAAACTCACTACGCCTTTGTAAAATCGAGTAATTTTAAGAGTACGCTTTATTTGATTAGCATAGATGAAATCAATAGAAATTAAAACTATGAAAAACTATGAAAATGATAGATATCTTTAGCTTTATTTCATCCAATTAAGATTCCACTGTTTCTTCATCCAAAACTCATTGTGAAAAGATGTGAAAATCTCTAATAAATTTTGTGGGTTCTATTGCATATAAAATGAGATTTACAGAGTGTTACATCATGCAAAATCAAATGAAATGCTTTTCATATCACACCATTTTTGTAAGTGTAGCAAGACTAAGCACAAGTTCCACTGGATGCTCTGCATTTATGGAACAGAGGGCTGGTAGATGCTCACAAGTGAAGCCATGATAGCGGTGGTGGTGGCGGCAGCTATGGAGGCTGTTACCATAAGCGATCTGCTTCATTACACGTATTCAAGTGAAAGTTGCTGGTGGTTTGCCCTAATGTCTCGATTGGCCAACGGGCTTATATCAAGGAAAATTACTGAAATTTGCAATCCAACTTGATGCTCTTTGAAACATTGATGTATCCCCTCGGTCGGGAGTAGTTCACCGCACCTATGTAAACATCTCTTTATGGAGTCACGGCCATAATTTCCATTACAGGTTTGGTTAGCGCTTTTATCGTATCAGTAGCTTCTTTTATTTCTGAGTTTGTTTCGTATTGTTTGAATTCATGATATGCATACTGATATTTGACTCTAAACATCTAATTTAGGAAGGAAAATAGGCGGTAACTCATTTTTTAGCCAACTCATTTCAGAATCATCTATTTAAAATGTAGGTCAAATGAAATAGCCTTGGGAAAATGTGCATTGGCATTTGAAAGCTCTCTCTTATGGAGAGAATATTCTTATTTGTTAATTATATTTTTAAATACATGATTATAATTTAATTATTTTAAAATAATTAATTTTAATT
>JAODPA010117375.1:0-18622 GCA_025585075.1 Nepenthes mirabilis
TTTGTAAATTTTTCTCCCATTAATCCAAATTACACACTTACTTACCAAAAAAAAAAAAAAAAGATGTGCAGTTATCGAGGGAATGCAGATCAGATGTATATCTTCTTGCCTGGCTACAGGCCAGTTCCTTCTGTTTGTCGCCAATTGGTGAAATGAATTGTTGGGTTGTAGTGGTTGTCTTGTTTGCTGAGACAGATTTGGTTTGAGGGGTCGGGCTATCACTCTGCTGCCTTGGTGCTCGGTTAAGCATTGTTGTCTCCTGGTTGTCACCAAGGATTGGCCGGTCTCATTAAACATGACAACCTGGGCTACTTCAGGATTGCTGATATGGCTGGCTGTTGGGTCAGTTTTGGCTAGCTCTCTATTGCTGTTTTAGGCAGCTGGCTTGCTGTTTATTCTCGTTTCTGTGTTAGCAATTGTTGGATGGTTGACCGCTCCATTATGATTTGATACTTTTTTTTTGTAAGTAAGAATTTTGGATTAAAGGGAGAATTATGATTTGATACTTAGCAATGCGGTAGTGATGCAAATTTCTGTTCGGATTCCATGTGCTGGATTTGCAGTTGTTCTTTCTTTCTTCCTGCTGCTATTGGGCTGGGCAGTTTGTCTGGGAGGATTGGGAGATTAATGCCGATTTGGATTTGCTGCCCAAATGCCGGTTTGGTTACGCGGCCCATTTGCCGATCTTGAATTGAGGCCGGGTATGTTTTTACCGACTTGGTATGTCAAATGCTGAGGTGGACATGCAGGCGCCAATTTGGACTGCGCTTAAAATAGCCGATCGGGATTTGAATGTGAAATGCCGAATTTGTTTTGCATCTCAGAGAGAGAACGTTGGGTTTAGAGAGAGAAGCTCTTGCTTCTCTCTAGAAATTCAAATTCGTGCGGCCTTTGGGTTTGCTTTTTCTGGCTGGCGTCGATCATGGCCGGTTCTCGGCCGGCCCTAGTTGGGCCTTGTCGGGCCTCACCCCTCTCTCCTTCCCCAGCCCCTCCTCCTTCGTCGCACTCCGTCACAAAATATGTTGGTGGCGATTTTCTTTTATTCCCAAAGCTGAAGAAAAATGGCGATGCCCACCGTCCTGCACCTGATGCTTCCTTCCTGGCTTGTTCGAAACCTAAGGAACTCCGTTCCAGTAGCGTGCATGCCGGTGATTCTCCTCTTCCTTGGAACGAGGTTATCCAGTCGGATTTTGCTGGGCTAGTATGTGACTTATCTTACTACCCCCGTCAAAACCCCATAAGTGACCCGAAACCCATCTTTCCCCCTCCTGATGTGGTCAACCAGGGCCATGATTTCTGGGGCCTAACTCTGGTGGGGCATTTGCTGGATTCCCACCCTCATTTCCTGGCCATAAAAGCTATTGCCAGGAAACTATGGACCCGTTTCGGCATCAAGCATATAGCTCGGAACGACGCTGGGTTCTTTTTCTTCCGTTTCTCATCTTTGGCGATGATGGACAAATGCCTTCACGCTGGTCCTTGGGTGTTTTCCGGGAAAGCTATCTTTCTCAGACGGTGGACGTCAGGAATGGAGTTGTCGAAGGCAGAGCATATGCGTTTTCCTATCTGGATTAAGCTGAGGAACATTCCGATTCAGTTCTGGACTCAAGCTGGGCTTAGTTGGATTGCTAGCTCCATTGGCGTCCCTTTGCGCCTCGATCCCAGAACCGCTCGATTGGAAAATGTCTCATTTGCAAATATTTGCGTGGAGGTAGGAGTTGATGGCCCCTTCCCAGATTGCATTGCCGTCAAGCCTGATCCTGATTCTAATTCTATACTGAAGGTGAATGTGGAATACATGTGGAAACCGACTCGGTGTGATAGCTGCCATCTTTTTGGCCATGATGCTGCAAAATGTCGGGCTAAGAAGGCCAGGTTCCAGCCAAATTCCCCCAAGTCTGGCCCTCCAGATCTTAGGTCGTCCCCTATTGACCGTGGTAAGGAAAATTTGGCCTTGCAGAATTGCTGTTCTGCCATTGATGATAGCTTTGCATGTGAAATTATGGCTTCTTCACTGCCTCCTCATGTTCCAGCTGCCTCTAACGTAAGTGGTCTAGGGAACTTGGAGATGGTGTCTGATATTCCAATGAATGAGGATGTCGCCTCTGCTCCTCCATCTGTGGTGGCTGGTGACTGCCAATCAGCTATATTATTTGTTTGCTCTGAGAGCAATTTAGTTGAATCTAAATTGAAGGAAGAGAGTGATTGCTCCTCTTCTGGGAGTGAGAATGCTAGTTCCCTATTGCCACCCTCACCATCTGCTGAAGTTGTTGGTTTGGACGCAAATCTTTCGGAAGAAGATCGGTATACTGCCCTTGAAGATTCTCCAAAGGCTATGGAATCGGTTCCGAATGATGACCAGACTTGGGGTTTGGAGGACTCCTCAACCCCAATGGCTCTTTCAGAAAGGGCTGAGGGGTCTGAGGCTGGCTCATCTATGATGAAGCTGGAATGCTGTGAAGCTGATGTTACTTTTGATGCCCCTGGTATCTATAATGTTGACTCGGTGGTAACGGATTGTGTGTCCGGTGCTTTACCATGTGTTTTGGATGAGAAGGAATTAATCTCCGAATCCAATTTGCAGCTGTTAGAGCACCTACTTGATGCTGGTGTCCCTGTTGCAAAATGTAAGAATGCTCCTGGCCTGTCCGACGTGATTGACCCTGATGTTACCCTTGAATCTATCTCTCGGATAGCTCGGAAATATTGCTTGAATCAATCTGATTCCACGGGCCACCCCCCCTCGTGTAAACATTTGGAAGCCAATCTTCCAGGCGTGTCTACTGCCGGGGTTGAGACTGCTGGGATTGGTCCACCTAAGAGGCCCGGTTTCTATGATATGCCCCCCCTTTGGGAAATGTGGGAGATGCAACAAAAAGAATGGAAAAAGGCTAAAAATCGTAGATGCAGTTTAGACTAAAAAACTAACACTGCTTGTGCTCACCACCTCCTGGGTGTTTGTAGTTGAGATGATGTACCTGCTGGGTATGTACAAATTGGATTATGTGGCGATTTTTTGCTGGAAATTTTGTTGGTACTGGGGTTGGGGCTTAGTTGCCGTTGCCTAGTATTTTGCTATGGTTGGATTACGTTGGGTGGTATGCGAATGTGGTAATTTGGTTTTGGTGCTGACCGTTACCTGTTGCTTATTTGGGGATTGTTGCTGATCTTGGTGCTGCTGGTATTTGCTGACCTACACGTGGGCTAATGCCCTGCTGTATGGAACTTCTGATGCACGGGTTGTGGATTGGAGATGATGCTGTTTTCAGTCCAACAGTGGTCTTTATGTCCATTATTGTAGATGCTGTGTGGCATTGAGCTTTGCTGGCTACCTCCAGATGGTGTATGCTGTGTGGCTACCGTATGATGCGATGCTTTGCATGTGCAGCAGGGTATTTCTTCCATGCTGAACTCTGGGTGCAGCTGGAGCCTTGTTCATAAGGCTTCATTAATTTTGTTTTCTCATCAGTCGCAGAAGGTGCTGCTGGATGTGTTGCTGAAGCAATCTGGCTACTGTATGCTGCTGATTTTGTGATTCAGGGGTTGCTGCCCGTGTTCTGTTGCCGTTGGAATGGCTGTTCTGCTGCCAATGGGGGTGCTGAAATGCCTCTGTTTCTATATGTATCCACCTTATGGATGCTGATGGTGGGTTGGGGCTGTCAAGGCAGATATTTTCATCCTAATTGGATTTGCTGGAACCCGGTGTTCCTTTATCAGATTTCAGCTGGTTTGATCGGATGTGCAAACCGGTTTGAACAGGCTCTTTTGCCGGAATTGTTTTTGCTGGCGAGGAATTTGAGCATTCCGGTTTATGCTCTTTTGGATCCCGGTTTAGTTGGATGTGGCCTGCCCGGAATAAAATCCATCTAAATCGGCGACGTTCCAATTCCCGGTATGTTGATGACATGGGGTTACTCCCTTGCTGACATGGACTGGATGCGCTTTTTGTGGCAATTGCCAGAATGGTTGCACTGCTTGATGCTCATGCTTTTTTTGGTAAGCTGCTTGATGCTTGATGCTCATGCACTGTTAATGATTGTGTGTCTACTTTGTGTTACATCAAAATTCAGATTTTTTTTCTGTTGTACACAACGTACAACATATTTGTATGATGTTACATCATATTTGGTATTATATGATGTACCGTTTGCTCGGGGTATGCCCTAGCATTTTATGTTTTTAATCCAAGTCAAAATACTTGGAGATAAAACATAAATTTTGTAATTTTTTCTCCATTTAATCCAAAATTCTTACTTACCAAAAAAAAATTGTTTTGCATCTCAAGTGCCGATTTGGTCTTTATTTGGGTGCCGAATGGGTACTCCGGTTTGCCCCTGCTAAAATGGCAGGCCAAAGGCTGATTTTGGCTTGAGGCCGGTTTGGCCTTGTTGAGCTGGAAATGTTGTTCCCTGGCTTTCTTTGTAGAAGCCATGGGTGGTGCTTGGGGTTTCTGTTGCGTCCCTTTTTGGGAGCAGCTGTTCAAACCTAAAGCTTGTTTGCGGCTCGCTGGTTTGCTGCGGATGAACCGACCTGTGCCCGGTCTCTTTAGCATCTCTGCCTATGTATCCTTTCCTATTGGATGGGTGGAGGGGAGCCCGATTCTGCTCTGGATTGGGTGTTATACGCTGGATTGATCAAGAGATGGGCGTGGCTTGGTTTGGATGCTGGAAAACCTTTTGATGCTGTGTATGTTTTGGTGGATGGTCTCCCTCTGCCAATTTGCCCCTCTAGCTTATGCTGAGGACCTCTTCGTTTCTGATGTACTCTGTGCCTGCGCTAGCGTCTTTGAAGATCTTAAAGGAAGCTGGTATCATTTGTTTATTGCTGGCTTTCACGAGGCTCAGGCTTCTTTTGCTGATGCCTGGAGTGAGGTAAGTTCTGGCATTTGGTGACACTGTTGTGGGCGATGTTGATGCCCAATGTTTGCTGTGAGCCTGAATGGCTCTGCTGTTCAATTCCTGTAGGCTGTTCTGCAATAGCCTTGTGATTAGGGTGGGTCTCCTTTGTTCTGCGGATGCAGGGCTAGGGATTGTGGGCTGTGTTGATGCCCAATGTTATGCTGAAAGGCTCTGCTGCTCGGTCGCATTTCAATTCCTGTAGGCTGTTCTGCATTTGCCTTGTAGTTAGTGTGGGCTCCCTATGTTCTGCAATTTCCTTTGCTGCTGTGCTAAGCTCATTGCTGGGTGGATTCCATCCTGGGTTCCACCCACTCATCGAATTGGGTCTTCCGCTCTGTTTTTGCCGGATTGGATGTTTGCTAATGTTGCCAGGTTGGCTTTGGCTGGCCTGTTGACGAGGAATATATGTTTCTCTGGTGGCCAACAATTTCCATATTGCTGTGTGTGGTCTGCTCGTGGCATACTGCTGAATTCGAAGTATGCTGTGAGCAGATTGTGCTGGTGCTGGTTCGCTGGCAATGTATTGCTGATGGTGGTGATGCCAATTTGGATTGCTGTCCTTGCAAGTATTGCTGATTGTTGCTGTGATTATCCCTGCTGTGGTGATTGGGATTACTGTCCTGGGTGCTGTTACAGAGTGTTACTAAATGCTGCTCTGGAAAATAAACTAATTGATGCTTGCAGCAGTTGACCATATGTGATGAGAAAAGTGGTTTAATTATGCTGGTTTGGCTGCAGATGGGCCACCGCTGCTTGCAATAATAAGGATCTGCCTTGGCCCTTGCCGATGGGTGGAGTGACTTTGGACGGAGTGACTTGGGCCGGAGTGTCTTTGGACGGAGCGACTTTGGACGGAGTGACTTGTTCGGAGAGTCTTTGGACGGCTTTGGATGGAGTTGCTTTGGACGGAGTGGCTTTGGAAGGAGGTTGCTCTGCTCTCTTTATCTGGGGGACGAAGTGTTGTAGCTCTTTTTTTCGGAGTGCTGTGGATGGAGTACTTTGGACGGAGTGGCCTGCTAAGTCTGATGTCCTTTTGACTGTTGTGGCCTTGTGCCTCTCGGTGGACGGAGTGTTTTCTACGCTCTCTTTCAGGACGGAGTGAAGTGATGAATCCGGAGTGGCTTGCTGAGTATTGCAATTTTTGGGCCAGAATGGCCAGCTGCGAATTGGGGCCGGAGTGGCATATTCCGGAGTGCTGCTTTTGGGCCGGAGTGGAAAGATGAGAGTTGTGACCGGAGTGCCAACTTTCCGGAGTGTTTCAAATTCCGGAGTGCCTTTGCATCTAGTTTCCGGATTGCCTTCTCTATGATGCCGGAGTGGCTTGCTTTTGGAGTGATTTGCTCGTGCTTCCGGATGGGTTTTTCAGTTACAGTAATCAAAATATTATTGTAATTTTATTTTTTAATGACTTTTGTCATGGGTTAAGGGGTTCCCTTTTTTCTATGTTTCTTTTTCCAAGTCGGCATAACACTTGGAAAGAAACATAGTTTCCTTGTACATTTTTCTTTAATTTAATGCAATTAATTACTTACCAAAAAAAAAAAAGATGAAGCTCTCCTCTATAAAGGGCTTTTGATTTTGGAGCTTGCAAGTCATTCACATGGCTTGTTGATCTGGCCAATTTACCGAGTGATGATTTTCATTTCAGATGGCCGAAATTGGTTATTGAGATTAGGCTGTTGGCAACTAATCTGGAACAATCCAGTTTCCAAATTTTGAGGATGGACTGTGCAATTCATCTGCATTGTCCGGCCCTCTTCTGCATTATGATGAGCAGTATGATGCAATGGGCTTGAGGTGTGCTTTGCTGTGATGTGCTGTGTTGAATTGCAGTATGCTGTGTTTCTATGGTGCTGTATTGCAGAATGCAGTACGTATTGTTGTGTCGCTGTATTGCAATTTTAGTTGCAGGGAGATGCAGCTGGGCCTGATTGCTGGTTGCTGGCTCCATGGGGCTGGAATCAAGAGTATTGCCGTAAATTGGCATGATCTTTGTTTAGGAACTGCTTTACTGATGTTAGAGTAGTTTTTTTGTACTGCACGAATACCAGCATTTTTGTCTTTCTGTTGGTTTCATTCGTTGTATCTGAGTGCTCGGGGCATGCTCTAACATCTATGGTTTATCCCCCAGTCGGAAAAACACTGGGTGTTAAAACCATTGCTTCTAAATTTTTCTCCCACTAATCCAAATTACTTACTTACCAAAAAAAAGAGCTGAAAATGTTGGTTTCAGGAACATTTAATATTGCTAGGCTGATGGAGTTCGGTGCTGTTTTCAATTTCTGATTCCATTTGCCGATGTCAACTATTGGCCGGTTTGGATTTTATGTGGCCTGTTTCAATTGCCGTTTTCAATACGGTTTCAAATGCAAACTTGAGGCCGATCTCAATTACCAGTCTCAATGCCGGTTTGGCCTTGCTGCTCAAATGCCGAGTTGGACTCGTACTTTTTTTTTTGGTAAGCAAGTATTTTGGATTAATGAGAGAAAAAATTATAAATTTGATATTTTATCGCTAAGTATTTTGACTTGGGGATAAAACACACTCTGCTGGGGCATACCCCGAGCATCTAGTACATTCAAAAATACATAACAACCTCTAAGAGGCCAACTTTCTACAGAATCAAGTGAAAAATAATACCTCACAACCCATAGGGGAGTCGCCACATAACCCCCAGTAACCAAAACTTACTCCGGCACAAGATCACTCCGGCCCATTGCACTCCCGCCACAGAAGCACTCCGGACCAAACACGCACTCCGGCATAAAATCACTCCGGTTCATTGCACTCCGGCCAGAAGCAGTTCGGAAAATCACTCCGCAAATGCACTCCGGAAGTTTCCACTCCGGATTCTGCACTACTCCGTCCCAAGCACTCCGTCCCAAGCACTCCGTCCTGCGACACTCCGTCCCAATCACTTCGTCCAGTTCACTCCAGATTCAGGGCACTCCGGATTCATGCACATTCCAGGCGCACTCCGGTATAAGCTCACACCGGCAATTTGCACTCCGGCCCAAAGCACTCCGGAAAAATACTCTCCGCAGAATGCAGTCCGAAAATTTCCACTCCGGACTTTGCGTCGCTCCGCCCCAGCAGTCCGTCCAATGCAGTCCGGTATTCATGCGCATTCCAAGTAAAAGAAAGGAGCTGGCAAACGCACTCCGTCCCAAACTTGCCACTCCGGCATTTAGAGTACAATACGACACTCTGGCCTAAAAAGGCACAACGTCACTCCATCCTCAAAAGAGAAGAGCTCCGTCAGCATAGAACAGGCTCCGCGAAGAAAAGTGCTCCGTCAAGGCAGCATAGCACTCCGGCATCAACTGACTCACATGCACTCCTGCAAAGTGTTGCACTCCGGAATCAACTGACTTAATCATTCCGTCCAAAAGCACTCCGGAACAAAGAACTCCGGAAAAGGAACAATCAACTTCTTGTCAACATCAGAACGTCTCCAGCGCTTTACAGATCCAACTCTGCACAGAACTCCGGATGTTGAAGGCAGAAGGCCACTCCGGTCTCAAGAGCAATACCGTCCACTCCGGACAATGAGACAGAATAACACCGGATAACCAGCTTTTCACAGAACTCCGAAAGTTGAAGGGAAAAAGGCCACTCCGGCCTCAAGAGCATCTCTGACCACTCCAGCCAAAGAGAGAGAAATATCTCCGAAAAACATCACGCAGTGCCATTCCGGAAAAAACACACATGCCTCCAAGCTACCTCAAGGCACCGGCAGCTGCAGGTTTTCATGCATGAGAAATCCGATTTTTTGTAGCTTTATGCCGCCTCCCAAACTTGTACTGACGCCAGGGTTCTTCTGTCGGGATCTTAAAAGTATTGCCGTGTAGCCTAGCTAAAAAATCAATCTGATTACCATTCAGGATACCCGGCCAATTTAAAGCCGATTTCAGCAAGGAAGACAGGAATCCAAAAACAACCTTCTCCTCCTCTGGAGAGAATGAGACACTATGGGCTTGAGAGGAGTCAACCGTGAAAACTAGTTGGAACGCCAACAAAAAGGCATCATGGGGAAACCCATTTTCCGCCGCATCTAGGAAGGCGGAGCGGAACTTACTAAAGTTCTCAACAGTTATATCCTGCCAGCACCTGTCCAGGAAGACCTTCACAAGATTCGTATGCTCAGCAGGGGTGACTTGGAATAGTTGACGACAACCATCTGAGTCCAGGAGCTGCTGAAAAGCCAAGTACAGCGGATCCTTCTCATCTGGAACCTCATCATCTAAAACAGATATCGGAGTCTGATCGACGATCAGATCCGCGACTGGAATACTGCCATCTAGATAAACCTTCATGTTCACAGTGCTAGTCCCAGCTAGAGCAACTGTAGAGCCATCCAGAGAGTATTTTTGAATGATACGAGATATAGATTCAAGGGTAATATCAGGATCAATCCCCTCAAATGGGCTCGACGCGTGGGAATCAGGCGGGACCTCAGGCATGGCAACAGCCTCATAGGGAACCCCAGCAACAGAAGTTGATCCGGCTAATGTATCAACCTGACGGACCCAGAGCAGTTCTAAAAGGTGAGGAAACAGGTGCCAACACCTCAACATCGCCTGCCACCACAGGGAGAACGACATCAGCAGAGAGGGGGGCACAACAAGGCTCCTCTACAGAAGGCACCTCATCATCGGGGACACCAGCATTCAAAGGCGCTGAATAATTAATCCCATCCAATACACATTGTACAGCCCCAGACACACCATCCGGAGCCACAAAATCAACATTTGAGATGCCAGGGGCATCAAAAGAATCCTCAGCGTGATGTCCATCACCCAATCCAGGGACGGCATATCTGCTCCCAGCTTCACAACATTCCAGTATCGGCAGAGAAGAACCAGCATTAATCCCCTCAACTCGATCTGACTGAGCCAAAACCTCCACACCCTCAGACAAATCAGATTCAAGGACTAATTGCTTAGCGCAATCCATCTCCACTAATTCCATATCCTTAGTGGCACATTCCACCTCCTTTAAATTTGCAGAGGCATCTTCAGAACCAGAATCAAGCCTCAGTGATGAGACAGTCTCAGTTAGGGAAGAGACACTCGGTCTCGAGGGGGAAGACCCAACCTTAGCCGCACTACCACCAGAATCCAGTGATAGAGAAGGAGTTTTCGGCATAGATTTCGGATCCTTTGCCTCCAAAACAGAATAGCTCTGATTGGAAGAAAAATCCTTCGATCCACCATTGGGCTTCCAGTGATACATTACCTCCACATCAACAGTCGATAGGGACATCTCGGATCCCATAGATACTCTAATCTTATCAGGGAGGATGATATCCCGATCCACTTCCACACATATCCGTGCGGCGTGCATAAAATCCAGTCTAGCAGTTCGTGGATCAAGATAGAGTGGACGCCCCACACGACTTGCAATCCAACTTAAACCCATCGGTGTCCAAAAATCAAATGGAACATTAAGAAGACTAATCCATACAGGAACGGTCTTCTGTGAATCCTTGTTTAATACCATGCCAGGAGACCACCGCTTGAGGAATAAGGATTTCCTCCGAAAGGTCCAAGGACCGTGTGCCAAGCAAGCAGATAAATGAGCCTCAGAGTCGAAACTGAAGAAAAAGAAGCCTTTACCATTTGTAGCAACGTGATTGAGCCCAAATCTAGCCCAGATGCTACCAACCAGAGTGTAGCCCCAGTACTCCTGACACTGCTGGATAACTTCCTCCGGAGGAGAAAAGACGGAATCGACGCCGCCAAGGGGAGAGGAAGGGAAATATTTTAGAGTGTCAAAAGGATTAACACTCCGGCTCTGAAAAGGACGAGCCCTAGAACTGGGCTTGGGAGGGGATGAAGACGAACCAGATTTCTTCATGGTGACGACCGCCCAAGAAGGTGGAGCAGAATCGTCTTGCGCACGGTCGTTCCGGAGGCCAGCGGGTTTCAGGGAAGACAGGAAAGGAGCGTTGGGAGCCGGAGAGAGGGAGACAGCCGACCGCCTTAGCTTCGGGAAATCGTTCGCGTCAACCGGCCTCATCACTTGCTGAACGGAGGTCGACGGAGAAGGAGGACTAAGGGAGACGAGACTAGAGGGCGGGCCAGAGGAGACCCCCGGAAGCCTGGCCATGGCCGGCAGTGGCGCCGCCGTAGACGGGAGGAGCGTCAGGAATGGATTCAAATTTGAAAACGAGGAGAGAAGAGAGAGTTTCAAAACTGTGTTAAGGGTAAGCTTTTTAACGTGACTGGCCCCATCGCTTCGCGGCCCCATAACCCAGAAATCCCGAAGGATTTTTTGGGAGGCTCAGTACCACGGATGCGTCCGCGGAGAATCGAACCTGGGTGGAGAGGGAAGGCGTAAGCGTTAATCACCACTAGGCCGAACTCCGCTTCGGCAAGTTGGACTCGTACTTGCCGGTGTGGAATTGCCGTTTTCAGTTGCCGATCTCATTGCAGGTCTCGCATTATTAACCACTTGTCGAGTTGGATTTGCTGGAATGATGGAGTTCGGTGCTGTTGTTCAGGCTGCTGCGTTGGCTGTTACTTCGGCCGGAGTGGCGAATGGTCTTTCTGGCTATATCGGTGGAGCGCCGTTACATCCTCTTTGAAGACCTTTTATCCTAAAATAGACAGACTTCATGTTTGACCGTTTTCAATGAATGTTTTCCCCCTAGGGGACTTTACTCTTGTTTCATCTTCTTGATGTCTTTTGTTGTACTCAGTGGCTCGGGGAATGCCCTAGCCTTTATGTTTTTTATTTTCTATTTTCTGTTAGATTGCTCCTCTTAGAGGTTTTTTAAGGTATTCTCTGATGTATCAGTTGCTCGGGGTATGCCCTAGCATCTTATGTTCTAACTCCAAGTCAAAAAACTTGGAGTTATAACATAGTTTTTTGTATATTTATTCTTCCTTTAATCCAAAATACACACTTACCAAAAAAAAAAAAAGAAGAGAAGAGTCCTTTGAACATATGAATATTTCACTCTTATTCGGGTTCGCGGAGAGGCCAGAAATAGTGTGGAATTCATCAAGGCAGTCCTTCAGGATCTGAGTAGACTTGGTATCGGCATGGGAGTAGAGGAGGAGGTCGTCAGCAAAGGCAAGCATGACAATTTGAGTTTTTGCACATTTCCAGTGAATTTTGAAATTATTATCCTTCCTTGCCTTGACTTCAATAATACAATTAAGGACTTCCTTCACCAGGACAAATAAATAGGGGGAAAGTGGATTGCCTTGGCGGAGGCCTTTGCCTCCTTTGAAGAAGCTGACCACTTCCCCATTAATATTGAGGGAGTATGTCGGAGTAGTAATGCACTGGCCAATCCAATTGACCATTTGTGGAGGAAACTTCATGAGGGTCAGAATATTGATGATAAAATCCCAATAGACAGAGTCATAAGCTTTCATTAGGTCGACCTTCATAGTACATCTAGGCGGGTCATACCCAAGATGATATTTATGCAGGAGCTCCTGAGCTAAAAGGATATTATCACTAATCTGACGCCCCGCCACAAAGGCTGTTTGGCAGCTGTCAACCAGGTAAGGAAGTGTAGCCTTGATTCTGTTAGCAAGGATTTTAGAGATCACTTTGTAAATGACATTACAACATGATATCGGGCGGTAGTCTGTGACCAAGCGCGGGGACTGGACATTAGGAATAAGGCTGATTAGAGTGGTATTCACCTGTTTAAGGAGCTTTTCATGATTAAAAAAATCATGGATAGCTTCATAAACAGTATGACCGCTGATCTCCCACGAGTCCTTAAAGAATTTCGAGGTAAAACCATTAGGACCAGGATTTTTTTTTTTTGGTAAGTAAGTGATTTGGATTAATGGGAGAAAAAATTTTACAAATAATGGTTTATTACCATGTATTTTTCCGACTTGGGGATAAACCATAAGCATTAGAGCATGCCCCGAGCAAATAGATACAATGGATGAAACCAACAGAGAAACAAAATTGCTGGTAATTATTCAATACAATCAAAATTTTCCAACATCAGTGGAGCAATTCCTAAACAAAACATGCCAATCCAAGGGTCGGACCAAAATTGGCAATAGATAGATTTAGAGCAATTTCTAAATGCACCAGCTGTAAACTGGACAGCAAATTGAAGCAGGCAAGCAAACCAGCACCTACACACTCATCCCACAGGAATATCAGCACACCATCTGCAGCAAGGCTGCATCTGTAGCCAATTCAACATCAGCCTTCCAAAAACTGCCGCTCACCCTGCTTCATATAGGGGCTACTTCAGGGACAGCAAAATAGGCAGAACCACCAGCTTCAGACCAGCTGCACACCAGCTAATCCGGCATCTGCACCCACATCGCTGGAGCATAGCATATCAGCCACTTCGGCCTCAAGTCCAAACCGGCAACCTCGAGTCCAACTCGGCATATGAGCAACAAAGTCAAACCGGCATGAAGAACCGCAATTGAAATCAGCCACAAGTTGGCAAATGAAATCCGTAATTGAAATCGGCAGTTGTAATCAGCCACAGTAAAGCCAAACCATCCATGAGTCGACATCGGCAATTGAAATCGGCATTTGAAATCGGCCACAGTAAAGCCAAACCGACCATAAGTCGAAATCGGCAATTGCAGCGCAAGTCCAAAATGGCATTTGACATTCCCTATCAGCAAGCTAAACCGGCCACAAAGCCCATCCGGCCACTAAAAAAATCTCAGCAGGATAAGAAAGCATTCCGGCAAACCGGCAAAATTAATAAGCCAAACCATCAGGACCAGGAGCTCTGTCATCACCAATGGAGAAAATCGCAGAACAGATTTCCTCCTCATTAATCGGCCTAACAAGGGGGTCAGTTAGTGAATCAGGTACAGTATGGAGAATGTAGGGGTGGAGCCGATTTGCCTCCGCCGTCCCATGGGATCGACCAGATCCAAGGGCATTTTTGAAGTGGCCCTCGATTAGATTATATAGATCCTCCGTCCCTTTAGTAGGATTGCCCGACTCATCAAGGAGGGATGTAATCCTATTCCGGTTATAGTTCCCACTAACAGTCTTAAAAAAGAATTTTGTACATTGGTCACCCTCTTTGAGCCATTTGATCTTAGCTTTTTGGTGAAGGAAATCCGCCTCCTTAGCCATTGCAAAATAATAATCAGCCTTACAAAGGCGTTTAATGCCACAAGTCCCAGAGTGAGGGGGGATCTTAGATTGGACATCCTCCAGGCATTTCCGAGTACGCAAAACCTCATCATGAACATCTCCTTTTTTTTGGTAAGTGATTAATTGCATTAAATAAATAAATAAAATGTACAATCAGCTATATTTTTTACCAAGTGTTTTTCCGACTTGGTAAAGAGACATAGGAACAGGGAGTCCCTTAAACCATGACAGTAGTCATTAAAAACATGAATACAGTATCGAGGACGGCCCTCCAACTAATGTACTCCAGTGTCTGTAATTCGCTCCAACCAAAGGACTCTGGGTATCACAACACCACTCCATCGTCCCATGCACTCCGGAAGAATAGAGAAAAGGCCCCCCGAAAAAAGGTGAGCAAAAACAACTTCGTCCAAAGGAAGCAATCCAGCCAAGTACGAGCAGATAAGCACTCCGGATTCCGGAGTTCAGGAGAGCTCCAGATAAAACAGTGAACATAAAGACATTCCGTCAGCCAAAGCATTCCGAAAGAAAAAGAGTGAAAGCGCTCATGGCAAAGGTGAGCGAATGCAACTCCATCCAAAGCCACTCCATCCAGAGTCCCACCGTCCAAAGTGTGCAGGACACTCCGTCCATAGCCACTCCGTCAAAATCAGTCCGTCCCAAGTCAGTCCGTCAAAAAGCCGGATAAAATGAAGCACTCCAGCCAAGCACGAACAAGGACGCACTCCGGAATCCGGAGTACACGAGAGCACCGGATACAACAGCGAACAAAAAAC
The DNA here is from genome assembly GCA_025585075.1 of Nepenthes mirabilis. NCBI lineage: Eukaryota > Viridiplantae > Streptophyta > Magnoliopsida > Caryophyllales > Nepenthaceae > Nepenthes > Nepenthes mirabilis. The sequence continues at coordinate 14,789 of JAODPA010117375.1, forward strand.
CAGTCCGAAAACCGGAGCACACACGAAACAGTAACTGAGCCCGCAATTTTTTTTTTTTGTGGCAAAGAAATAAGGATCCGTAATCCTCAACACAAAGGCACTCCGAAAACCGGAGATCAAAATGCGCCAGAACAACGAATCAACCGGGTCACAAGGCACACCAGACGGTCAAAACACCACTCCGGATTTCGGGATGGCAGAGAGCAAAAGAACACCGAAATCCAAAGTTCGCAAGAGCTCCGGAAAATGAAGCGAAACAAGAGAGAGGGAGCACTCCGAAAACAAAAGCAAGGAAGAATAGAATATCACTCCGAATTCCGGTGTGCAGACAAAAAGCACTCCGAATCAAAAGCTAGGAAGTAAATTTTTTTTTTTAAACCACACCGGTTCCGGAGTGCCAGAGAACATAACACTCCGAAACTAGGAGTTCACAAGAGCTCCGGACAAATCAGCGGATCAGAAGAGAAAAGCACTCCGGATTTCGGAGTGCAGAAAAAGCACTCTAGAATCAAAAGCTAGAATGTAAAATTTTTTTTTTATAAACCACTCCGGTTCCGGAGTGCCAGAGAAAATAACACTCCGAAACCAGGAGTTTACAAGAGCTCCGGACAAATCAGCGGAGCAGAAGAGAGAAGCACTCCGGATTCCGGAGTGCAGAAAAAGCACTCCGGAATCAAAAGTTAGGATGTAAACTTTTTTTTTTTATAATATAAACCGCTCCGGTTCCGGAGTGCCAGAGAAAGTAAAACTCCAAAACCGGGAGTTCACAAGAGCTCCGGACAAAGCAGCGGATCAGAAGAGAAAAGCACTCTGGATTTCGGAGTGTAGAAAAAGCACTCCGGAATCAAAAGCTAGAATTTAAAATATATATATATATATATTTTTGTGTAAGAAAGGCAACAAAAACGCTCCAGCTCCGGAGAACACAGAAGCAAAGGAAGCCCGGAAAAAGAAACAAAGCAGGTATAACTCCAGAATCGGGTTCCACATAGCAAGAACCACTCCGGAAGCCAAAATCCACAGGCGCTACAAGGTCCGGTTCAGGCTACATCGTCCATACAACGGCCAGCACAAAAGTCATTCCGGTACAAATTGGAACAAGGAATGTTCCACCTATCCAAGATTCACCTGTTCTGCACATTAACTGCTTTATGGGATGCCTCAATCTTCCCCCGGACTGCCGCAGAAATCTGAGAAACCAGTTGTGTTGCGTTGAGGTTCCCCGCATCCTTAAACATACGATGATTCCTGTGATGACCCGACTTTTAATATTATCAAAAGCCGTCGTCAATATTAATTCATATAATAAAAGGTGAGCATAAATTTTTTTTTTCTCTTCTATTCACACCTGAGATGCATTCTAAAGATAAATAATTTCATAAATCCCAAAAGTAATATGGAAACATTCTAACGTTCATAAGCAGCAGAAATCAAAATTACAAGTTCCCTCAAACAAAGTAAACAAAACTCTAAAAAAATCTGCTCCAGCCAGCAAAACCATAGGACTTTATTCGACTTCGTCTTCCATAAGCTTGTCATCTGAAAATTTACAAGAGTGAGCTTACAAAACCCAGCAGGATACTCACATGCAGAAAACACAAGCATACAGATAATCAAAGTATAGATCATATAGCATAAAAAATCGTCATATTGTTTTTTCTTGATTCATATTCTTTTCATCTTGTCTTTATCATAATCGTTCGAAATACATATAATCTTTAGGGACTGGACGGGAGCAGACAACATCGACGACGGGTTGTGTGCCCCACAACCTAAAGCCGTATCCCCTCATTATGCTCCCCGGGGTGAGAGGTAATGCCTTTAACCCGGCACACTGGGCCATAGTCCAAAGTTCTTATGCCACCAAAAAGTCCCCTCCCGTGGCCCAAGAGGCATCCTCGAGTGTCACTCCAATATCCTTCATCCATCTTTAACAGCAAGTTTAATGGAAACTTGGTTCTTAGTTCGTATTCTTTATTGGTCATATATCCTAGTTCAAAAGTCGGAAGAGTTCCACTTGCTGTCCATAATCCATATATTTTCTTATTCTTTACTGAAGTTCTTATCATCAAGCCGAAGCTTATTTTTTTCAAAGCAAAGAATCCGAAGTTCAATTTTTTTCAGAAGCTCTTTTATTCTGTAAACCGAAGCTAAATTCATTGCCAGCTAATTTCTTGAAGCCGGAGTTCGTTTTCATGCAAAAGGAACCAGAGTTCATTTCTTGCAAAAGCCGGAGTTCGTTTCCTTACATAAAAAATCGGAGTTATTTTCTTTAATCCAGAAATCATCAAAACCGGAGTGCTTTTCTGTAAAAATCCGGAGTGCTTAATCTGGAGTGCTCAGTCCGGAGTGCTTAATTCGGAGTGCTATTCATTTCAAAATCCGGAGTTCATTTTATTTAAACTCTAAAAATCCGGAGTGACTTTTCTTTCATAAATCCGGAGCTCAGATGCCGGAGTGGCTTTTCTTTTAAAATTCGGAGCTCAATAGGGACGGAGTGGATTTTCTTTTAAAATCCGGAGCTCAATAGGGACGGAGTGGATTTCCTTTTAAATTCCGGAGCACAATAGGGACGGCGTGGATTTTCTTTTAAAATTCCGGAGCTCACAGGGACGGAGTGCCTCATTGACGGAGTACACTTCTCTTCCTTAATCCGGAGTGCTTTAAGGGACAGAATGCATAAAATCTAAAGTTCATTGAGTACGTATTTCATAAGCCGGAGTTTATTTCAAAATAGAGGGACGGAGCATAAAATTCATTAAAGGCCGGAGTTCTTTTTCGGAGCACAAAATTCCTTAATGGCCGGAGTTCATTTTCACAGTGGACGGAGTACAAAATTCATTAGGGCCGGAGTTCTTTTTCGCAAGGGACGAAGCATATTATTCAAAGGGCCGGAGTTCATTTTATTTCTACAGTAAGCCGAAGTTTGTTTTCGTTTTCTGTAAGGACGCCGAAATTCATTTATCTTAAATTTCAAAGATTGAATTTGACAGAACATTGACAGAACATATCTAAAATCATGCATAATAGAATTCCAATTAAACATGCATTTCAGAGCGAACAGTAAGAAAATTATACTCAAACAGCATATCATATGATTTCATAGCAATATAAATAAACATGAATTTTAGAAATAGGGTGAGTATCTTGCCTGAGTTCTTCTCTACTTCTTCCTTAGCTTTCTGCCTTCTACTTTTTAGGAGGATTTCTAGTGGTGCCTTATTCTTGAGGCCCTAAGGCCCTTATTTATAGCACTAAGTTTGGTTGGCCCTCATTTATTATTCTTCCTAATTTCCAACGTTGCCATAAATCATTCCTTCATTTCCCATGTGAATTTGCTTTCCAATGCGTATCGGGAACTGCAGACATTAAATGCTGCTCCTTCCCAAAATTCTGTCTTAACTGTGACCGGACTTCTTCAACAAGTCTAGACTTACATTTCACTTCGGAAATCCGGAGTGATCCGGACGCGTTTTCACGTCGGGAAATCCGGAGTGTTTTCTTTCAGCAAATCCGCACTCGTTTTTACTCCGGAAATCCGGAGTGATTCCTTTCAAGCAACTCCGCACGCATTTTTACTCCGAAAAATCCGGAGTTCATTTACCAAGGGAAATCCGGACTTCTTTCATTTTGGGAATCCGGACCGCATTAAGGAAATCCGGACAGCAATTTCCTCAATGCGAAATTCCGGACTTCTTCACCTTTGGATTTCCGGTCAACGGGCGTTGACCGGTCCTGAGGATTAAAATTTCTTTATTCAAATTTTGGGTAGTTACAACCTCCCCTACTTATAAGAATTTCGTCCTCGAAATTTTAAATAAAGTCACTAACCTC